>MU186281.1:31498-93522 GCA_016904865.1 Pissodes strobi | reverse complement strand
ATGGCCACAAATTTGATTTCAAAAACACGGTTGTTTTTGGAGATGGCATATATTCAGGAAAATAAAAATACAGTAAATTTGAATACGGATTTACAAAACTTAAACAAAGTATACCATAATATAATAATGAACTTAACGTAAAATGTTGAAAGCCCCCTATATATAATAACAATATTTCCTTCCCTTACTCGAATGCATGAAGATTTTTAATAGATATAAATTATTAAATTCAACACATAGTTTTCATTCTACCTTAACTTGGCACAAGAGAGTGGTCCCTCTACGTTTGTTTTTGTTTTCGTTGTTGTTGGTTTTTACAGTGTTGAACACTGTATTCCAATATGTTTTTCAATAATAATTGTAACAAACTAGATTACTAGGTGAGTACTTTCACGTTTTACTATTAACGATACTTTTCCATCAAGAACGAATTTCACATGTTTACATTGTAATAATTTTTTCTGACAATTTTGCTGTTTGTTTTATTTTTAAAAATAATTACATTGTACGCAAATGTGTAGTTCAACACTTTTTAATTTTTTAGTTTTAAAGTACTGTTGTTCTCTTTTTAATTTGTTTAAAGTGTCAAATTTTATATTATTATTGCTAATATCACCATGATTTGTTTTGCTGATTTAAGAACACATGGCACCATATCATTTCTTTTCATTTTAGCCCTGTTGATGGCACAAATCCGTGCCGAAACTTTGGCGTTGTAAACACCAATCAATTATTATTAAAATTACGTTGGGGTTTGGAACCTTCGGCAACATGCACTAAAACAGAGTTTTATCCACAATACCGAAACAGAATATTTGCACTCGACGCGGAACTAAAAAGAAGCAATCCTGGAATTCCACTAGTCATGCTTGATCAACCAATATAATGGACTATACCGAATAGGCCCTCTATCTATATTTAAACTATTCTTACATTTAATAATTTCCATACTTTCATATGCGTCTAATAATCGCCTATCAGGTATGTTATGAATTAATTTTAAATTTGTAATTGTTACTCTATGATTATTATCAAAAGCATGCTCGGCAACACTTGATTTTTCTGTTCTACCATATTTTAAATGAGCTATATGTTCTTTGAATCTCGTTTGTATAGATCTTCTAGTTTGCCCAACATATTTTTGGCTACAATCCAAACATCCAATTTCATATATTTTTAATATTTAAATTTTGTCCTCTGGACCACCTAATAATTTCTTAATGTAAACTTAATAAATAAATTAATTAACAACAGACATTTGTTTAGAAAGACCATTCGTGATTCCACTTCTTTCGTTAATCAGGATGAAAATACAAAATATATTTCGATACCGTATAATCTTCAGTATACTAGAGGACTCTAAAAAGTTTTTAAGGAAGTATGTTTAAAATTAGTATACCAGACTCAGTTTAACATTAAGAAATTATTAGGTGGTCCAAAGGACAAAATTGAAATATTAGAAAGAAGTGGAATATATGAAATTGGATGTATGGATTGTAACCAAAAATATGTTGGGCAAACTAGAAGATCTATACAAACGAGATTCAAAGAACATATAGCTCATTCAAAGTATGGTAGAACAGAAAAATCAAGTGTTACCGAGCATGCTTTTGATAATAATCATAGAATAACAATTAAAAATTTAAAATTAATTCATAATATAACTGAGAGGAGATTATTAGACGCATATCAAAGTATGTAAATTATTAAATGTAAGAATAGTTTAAATAGAGATATAGGGCCTATTCCGTATAGTCCATTGTATTGGTTGATCAAGCGTGACTAGTGTGATTCCAGGATTGGTTCTTTTTAGTTCCGCTTGATTAAGCAAACAGTAGTATCAAAGAGAGTTAGGTAGACTTTTATTTTAGTTTTAATCATCTCCTGATGATGCTAACATGGGTAGCGAAACGCGCGTCGAGTGCAAATATTCTGTTTCGGTATTGTGGATAAAACTCTGATTTAATTATTAAAACTGTCCAAGAAGCTGATCGTGTTTCATTGAATTAAATCAGTGGACGAAAAACACTTTTCCAAATTCAAGGCCGTCACACCGGTTGACACATGATCTAGTGAGACGAAAATTTGTAACGATATAAGGCTGTTGCTGTTTAAGCGTAAGAAGTTTCACTTAAAATATGCGCACATAATCCCCACAGGATTTTTTTCTATTTACACATTCTTTGCTATAGTAAAGTTGGACGAACTTTGTCACAAAGTTTAAATCACCTGCACAATTTCGTTTTTATTCCAAAAATGCTAGTCACTCTAAAATATTAGTAGCACCATCTCAGCATTTATCAGCCGCATCAAGCAATCCGGTAAGGGACCCCGAATATCCATATTTTCCGTTATAGTGGGATTCAACCTTAATTTCAAAAACAAAGGCACGTTCTTTGACAGAACAAAGAGGAGCTCTGTTAGCCGCATGAGTTCGCAAAACAAAAGGCAGCCATTTATTCAAATTAAACCTTTCTGGGAAAAATGTTCGTGTTATCTAATAATTATGGCAAAACATTTGGTGGGACGTTGGATACAATAACGTAGCCTATCAGAGCTACAACAATGTACACATAGTATAACTTGAAGTAATTTATTATCCTAAAAATATTAGAGTGAGCCATAATAGTTACTTGAAATACTACAGTAGTGGATGAAAATGTGGATACGAATTAAAGAATATTAAGTCTCCAGTAAATTAAACAGCCAATAAAAATTCGTCTATATGAATGGGCGAAATAAGTTGCTGGAGGGGTGTGAAGATTAAGTTTTTCTGTTTTTTACGTAAAAGTCGATCTTACTAAAGGACATTTTTTTAGGGCACACTAAAGGGAGATCATGGATTGACACGGTTCTCAAATAGCTGTAGGTTGTAATTAGGGGGAAACAGATGTCCTGGGTGTTAGTTCCACAGTAATGCAGGGCGCCAGACAAAGGAGTCCTTGTAAAGCGATGTTCTAGGTGTTTCCAGCGGGCCAAATTCTGGGAACATCGGCCGTGAAAATTCTCCTAAAACAGGGACATCTCGGCCACATATCTGCGGTGTTCCAGACTATCGAGATTCGGGATCAACGGTCACCGACAAGACAAATGGTGGCTAATGCGGAGCATCCGATTGATGCTGTTTCCGAAAAAAACATTTTGTGAGTACCATAAAAAGGAAGAAAGTGGTTATTGTGTGTGCATAGACTGTGGCAAGATATTTCATAAATCATGTGCTGAAGGGGATTATGCTGGAAAGTTGAAAGTAATTGATGCAACCAGGGTTGTATGCTGCAAAAAAAACTAACCCAAAAATCAACGGAAAAAAATTATATTCTAAAAGTACTAGTAGCAGAGCTACAGGACAAAAACAGGCTCTTAGAAGAAAATACAACGCTCCTACGAGGAAATATCAGGTATTTAGAGGAAAAACTAAGAAATTCCAAAGATAAAGACGCAAAAAGCGCGGGAACAAACCAGCTGTCAAACGCTGGAACCAGTAGTTCAAGTGCACCAACTTCTACGGAAACAAATATTGGTAACGGAAACAAAAAGACAGCCGATGTAGCAGATGCCATCACTGCAAAAGAAGAAAAAAAATTGGAACCCGACTTTAAGACCGTGATATCAAAACGTCAATGCCAAAAGAAGAAAAGAAAGAAAAGAAAAAATCAAAAAGTCGTCACGCAGACAATCAAACCCGAAAAAGATCCAAGTAGAAAAATCAATAGCCTCAATTTGGAGCTCGCGAATGCGAAAACGATGAATCTCAAGCTGCAAATTCGGACAACAAGAAAATCTGGTTATTTCTATCCAAAGTTAAAGAGGGTGTCACAGAGGAATCCATTAAAAATTATATAGCAAAAAATACAAACTCAGTAGAGGACCAAATCCAGGTTAAAGTATGCATTCCCAAATTACAAAAAATCACAAAACTGTGCTTCATGATTGGTGTAAATCCAGACTTAAGGAAGTCATATATAAGTCAGATTTCTAGCTGAAAGATTAAATTTTGGTCTGGGACGTAATTTTTTCATAACGGTCAGTAATGGGACCCCTGCTCTTTTTGCTGTATATTAACAATTTGCCCAATGTAGCACAGGTGAGCACTATGTGTTGTTTGCTGATGACACCACAATCACATTGAGAGAGACAAGCTTACAAACACTGATCACAGGCTTAGACGAGGCACAGTGGAGAGCAGAAATTCGCTGAAACAGTTTGGTGCCTAATAACAATAAAACTAATCATGCTTTGTTCTCTCTGAGGAGTACTCCGGACTGTTCGTACTCTCGACCTCCTACAAAATTCCTTGGGGTGTACCTGGATGATGGCCTGAGATGGAATGCTCACATAGAGTCTCTGGCAAAACGTCTAAATAGTGTCGTTTTTGTATTGCGCAATCTGTCGGGGGCGGTGGCGAATGGCGTGCTGCGCACTGTGGTGATCTTGGGCATGCCCCGCGGTGGCGCAGGGTGTTTTCCCTGCAGCGCAGGGCCATGAGAATCATTGCTGGTCTGGGACGTCGAGAAGATTCTAAGCAAACATTTATTGACTTAAAAGGCTTCACTTTTCCCAGTCTGTACATACTAGAGAATCTAATCTACATAAAGACAAATTTACAAGGATATCCAACAAATGATCAGCAACATTCTCATGGCACCCGTTTTGCGGGGCAGCTCTCTATTCCGCTGTGGAGGCCGCAAAGGTGAGACCTAATTACTGGGTGGTATAATTTTACAGCCGCCTATCAGATGAATTTAAAAAACCTTCCCTTAACTATGTTCAAGCGTAGAGTGCAGGACTTGCTGTTGAAAAGCGCCCTGTATGATACAGAGGAGTTTTTTAGAATATTTTAAACTGTTTCGTTTGTCATTTACGTGTCGATTTTAACTGTATTTTATCTTCATGTTATCTGTATATGACGCTGCCATATATTTTAGGCATTATTTTGCTGTAAACAAGGCAAAGCTTTTGCTGTATTTTGTAAAATTAATACAGCTGATACAGCAATTGCGTAACCATTATTCAACCTGGATATACACCATATACCGTTAATTGTATATCCAATTGCTAATATTCAAATATTGCTTCCAGTATTCAACTTGCATATGGACCGTATATGGTTGATTGTATATCCACTATATGACGGGTAGAATAACTAATATTCAAATATTGATTAACCAGCATTCGACTTGCATGTATTTTGTTGTATATTTACATATGTTATATTACATTTAAACTATATCTCAGGGCGTTGGCAATGGTATTACTTCAGTGGGGGTCCTGGATAATGAACATGTCAATTAAAATTTGTTTTAGTTGCATGGTCACAAATTAGGAGTACACCTGTGATCTATTAACATGAATTGACTACACAATGGTTGCAACTTAAATAGAAAATAGCTTACCTTATTGGTTTTTTCAAATTTTTGATTCACTCGAGGCACCCTTCGTGTGTTAATTCAACTGTTATAGTATAGGAAGTGATCCGTATCTCTTACACGCATATATCATCATTTGTATGGTAAAATAATTAGATCTTCGTAGAATACAGGACCTAAAAACAACGAGTTTTTGATTGACAAAATGTAAACAAGTGATGAGTAGAAAACGTCTGATATATTTGTTAACCTAAGATATACATACCTGCATATCCTTTGGTGGATTCTCTCCTATCTTTAATTTCCTACTTGGGATTGGTATTTAATTTTCTTATTGAATTAAGTGGTAAATAATCGGCAAATTGTTTACGTCAGCCGTCACTCTGCTTTGCCTTCTTACTGTTTGGCGTGGATTCAGCCGCAGCGACAGCCATTTGAAATATCAAATGGTGACCTATACACCATAAAGATTACGAACACCAATCGGTAACTTTATTGGTATACAACAGTCGTATAACAGTAAATAGTCCGCAGTCAGCTAGTTGATCACCATTATTCTATAAAATATTTGATTTGCTATTATACATTTATTGTATATTTGCTTTATATACAGCTCGTATAACCAATTATAATTATATATTAATTATAGTCGCTATACATTTTAGCGTAATATACCGATTTTTATTGACATAATTTTAACGTGATTCTAAACTACAACAAAATGTTAATATTCGATATGTAACATTATATAATGGTAAATCGACGCCGTCCAAAACAAAAATTGATTTGAGGCATTTTTCTCAGTGTACTAAACTAAAAAAAAAACCTACCGGTCGCCCGAATCCTATATAAAGCGTGCGATGTTCTTTCATCCAATTTCGATTTTTCCTTCAGGTAATCTAATTCGACTGTACTAAAATAACATAGATGTTGCTTACAACAGCGTGCAAAAGTATTATATACTACTGTGTCAAATTTTCATTAACATCTTTTTTAGATCAAGCAATTTCCAAGAATGGAAAGCCCAGTCATCTGAAATAATAAATCTTATGCACGCATGTGAACAAAAAATGCCCGACACTTCCAAGAAAAAAATTGGTCAGCTATTATATTCGGTGGTTCAACAGCAATATAATTATGCTTTAGGTACGTATTTTAATTAAGGCAAAGCATTTTGCGGTAAAAACTTATCCATTATGTGTAAATTAATTTCTTGTGCGACACTGTTTGTAATCGATAATTAAAATAATTCGACCCTGCAACCTTATTTTAATACCTGTAACGTAATTTGAGGTGTCAGGGGTGGAACAATATATTACTCAGGTTCGGGCATTAGGTGTTTGCTCGGTTGAACTACACGAAACTGCTCTTAAAGTGATATTATAGAAAATAGATTACTCCGCTTAAATTGATACCCAAAGCAACGGGCGTTCTGGATTGATCAGTGTAGGTAACGTGATTTCGAACCTGCTTTAATCTCAAGTATATTAGACAGGGGCCGCATTCACTTACCAGATCAATGGAAGGAAATGGCTAACTTTATGCCCTTTAACTCTTTTAATATTTATGTTATACAAAGAAAACATGTTCAGATTAATATGTTAAAGTAGAGGCTACAACATAAACTTCTTATGGGACTCAAATTCTAAGAAGTTAGTAGAGTATAGGTCCTAAAAAGCTTTAAAAAGAGAACGTTTTTTCTGCAATATTATCGAATTAGTTGGCATGTAAACGTTGCCATATCATCCGATGACGTTAGCGGAACTGTTTTCTTTAAGATATGTGAGAAAATGTTATACTTTTATAGATTCAATATAAAATCAGACAGGTTTCGACACTATCTTAGTAAGATAGAAGAATCAGCACAAAACTTGTCAGAAGAATATCAAGACGAGTTTAGAATTAAAATTAAAACTACACTAGGAAACCCATTTATAATTATTATACAAAAATCATGGCGATCATTAAAAAACAAGACAATATTATAATTTTTTTCCAGGTGCTTTTATTTTTGTACAGTGGCGGCGTTCAGAGTATATTGATCACGGTTGCAAGCACCAACTAAATTTCAAGAAGCCGTACAAAAATATTTGACAAATTTACCCCCACTTAAGTTATGGATTTTCACTTTTCCAGAGTCTCCACATGCACCACCCAAAATGTACGGCATAGCGCTCAAATTTTTTTCTTTAGGACTAATTATTTTACATTATTTCAAGGTGTATCATATCAACCCAAAATTTTTTCGATGGGCTTGAGGTCTATATGCCTGCTTCATATCGCTTAATTATTAAGAGTTAAACTAAATAAAAAATTTTGAATTTAGATCCAGTTCGTATCTTCTAAAATTAAGCTGCCTTTTGGGAAATGAAAAAGAATAAATACTAATCACACCATATAAGCAACAAAGCGACAAGAATTAAAGAATTAAATGTACAAGGTTAGAATAGCCAAAAAGAGCTAGTGAAGTCCATTCCCTTTATATGAGAGTTAGTTATTTCAATTTCTTAATTTAGTTTAATTGGTCTGAATCGATGCATATGAAAATTAATGCTATGGTTATGCGATAAATCAAAGACTCTGTATATCATTAAAGAGCATCCTGTTTGGCTCAATTTTCATATTTTCAGTTGTTTTGTGGCATATATATTATATATGAGTCATTCTGTTTATAAATTAGAAATTTAATAATAAATAAATTAAAAAATATGAAATATCTAAATCACAAGTCTATGTCACAGAATAAGAAGTAATCAGAATACTCACTCCGAAATGGCGTCTTTGATCTCAATCAGACATCTTTCTTTGATGACAGCCATTATATGAGGCGAACTGTAACGAAATTAACAGGACCGTACTTCCGTTTTATGAAAATATATGAGCAGAGGTGTAAGCGCATATTTTTTGCTTGAAATCATGTTGAATAAGCTCTAAGAAGTAATATTTTTATATTGTGTTGAATAATGAAATATTTTTATGCTTATTGACATGCAGTATGCCCGAAAAAATCCCGATTGGAAGTAACCACTGAGGTAAATAGATACAATAAAACGAAATGAGCTCAGTTCGATTCGGTTTTAATGCGCAAACTTGATATTGCCAATGTCAGCTAGATAAACTTGTGCACTGCTATGAGGTGAGCAGTTGTTTATAGTAACAACTTATGATTTAGGTTGGTAGGTATGTTACGCACAATACTCGTCTTCGGGTAATGTCCGAAAAAAAATGTGCAAAACTAATTTTGTGCAACGAATAATTCCCAAACCCGAAATTCGACTCTTATACGCCTATTGAGCGTTACCAAATAAGCAGAACTAGTATTGCGCAATTTGAATTATACAAAACTAGTTTTTGTACATTTATGACTAACCCAAACTAACCCAAACTAACCCTACTTGTTATTCATTCGGGTTCGGACGTTTGTAAATAAAACAAGCACAAATAGTATTGGTCATTCAGAAATTGCAAAACTAGTTTTGCGCAATTCAAAATGTGCAAAACTAGTTCTGGCTATTATGTAACGCTCAATAGCCGCATAAAAGTACAATTTCGGGTTTGGGACATATTTGTTGCCCAAAATTAGTTTTACGCATTTTTTTCGGGTATTACCCGAATTCGAGTATTGAACGTAACAGGTATAATACACAGGTAAATCAGATAATCACACAGGGATTCTCGAGATAATTACCAATTAAGGTAATACCGTAGTGTATTAAGGAAAGTCGAAATCAAATAATCGACAAAGATAGTAAGTGACTTAATTTCAATTACTCAAATATGATAAGAATTAACCGATAGTCAGATAAAGATATATTCGATAAATCTCATAACTGTAAAGGTTAAACAAGTAATTTTCATAACATTAACGGTATAAATTTTCTACTCGAGGTAATATCAGGTATGAAAATTACGATAAGAAAAAATAAATATTGATTTTCATTACATTATCTATAAAAAAATCACTGTCTTCTAGAATTACTAAATTAAAATATGACATTATAGGGAATAGATCGGTATGATATAATATTTGAACTAAAGTCAGTTAGTTAATAAGGCAAATGCGGCATGTAATTATATGTCTTGCAATAATAGCATAACATTAAGGTAGATGTACGCAGTACAAAAAGGTTAAGTAAACTATTTACGGTCCTATTAGCTATTCAATATTTGAGACGATATTCGACACGATATTAAAGAATTTAGGCATTTCTAAACCAAACTATGATAATAACGAAAACGGATTTGATATGAAATAATGCTAGACCTAAGGTCGTTTATCGGTAAGTTAATAAAACTAACCCGGTAATTATAAACGAAAACAGGAGATAAGGATCCTATGCATGATATAAACAGCAAATGACCAACAGTCATTTGATTATACATTCATTAATTAAAATGATATATACGCTATATATATCATGAATATTTAATAAAATGTTTGTAGGTCATTTGCTGTTTATATTGTGCATAGGATCCTTATCTCCTGTTTTCATTTATAGATAATTACTGTAATCAAGACAAATGACCTACAGCCATTTGATCATAAAATGAGACATAGCGGTAAGAAATATTCGATATTCATCAAGTAGATGATAACGATAAGTGAGATACGATAATTCAAACAAATGACTTCAATTATAAGTTCACTAATTAAAATGATAGATAACGAGAAACAGTATACGGCAATTTAGGCACTTAAATAAATAAAATTAATTTTACTTTATTCTGGACGAGTTGTAGACCCTGTCGCTCCCTGGAAGTAAGTCACCATGTGGTTGCGTCACCCGGATTAAAATCCTTGTTACGGCTAACTGACGACGCGACGGCGGGATTAGCTAGGTCAGCGTGATATTCTACCTAACAGAAGTAATTCCATCTCATAGAAGGATTTACGGGACACTAACATGTAACAAACCTTTTTTCCTAGGAAGGGTAACCACACTAGTCGTCAAATACTGGTATTAAACGATATGGCCGATAATTCTGGAAATTAAACTAAGCAGTATATTTGCCGCATACTTTCACTACAGAAGCAGACGGTAATTAGACTGGATGGTCAAAAATGACAAATACTGGTATTAAACGATATGGCCGATAATTCTGGAAATTAAACTAAGCAGTATATTTGCCGCATACTTTCACTACGGAAGCAGACGGTAATTAGACTGGATGGTCAAAAATGACCACGATAATTTTAGCTACAAAATTGGTCGCTTTTCTCTGTCTGAACGCGTGGAGCGCCCAGACGAAAAGGCCTGAGATTTTTCTCGAAAAAGAATATATACCACATCTGTCAAGTAGCGCACTAAACGGATGTATCCATCGAGCAGGTTGAAACACCGGGAGTAAGGTTGCGAGAAGCAAACTAGCGAGAGTATCGATAACACAAATCGATCAGTAAAAACAGAAAATCGCAATACTTTATTTAGTTACATTTGCAATTTCTGCTTAGCAGAAAAAATTAAAATCATTTTCATTGCAGTCATTAAGAAAAAAACAATATTATTAAGGTTTTTCCGGCCGAGAAATGTAATGCCTGCTCCATATCGCTCAATTAAGAACTAAACTAAATAAAAATTGAGAATTTGGGTCCAATTGGTATCTTCAAAATTAAGCTGCCTTTTGGGAAATAAAAAAGAATACATTCTAAGCACACCATATAAGCGACAAAGCGGCAAGAAGGAAACAATACACTCAATAGGTGAGACTAATACAGCCGAAAAGAGCTAGTAAGGTTCATTCTTATTATTTGAGAGCTGATTATTTTAATTTCTTAATGTAGTTTAACTCGTCTGAATCGACACATATGAAAGTCATGCTTGGTATAATTTTCATATTATCAGTTATCTTGTGGCACATTAGTAACTAATGAGTCACTCTGCCTATAAGTTTTAAATTTAATAATAAAATAATTTATAAAATATAAACTAACTATCTCAATGACAAGGCTATGTTACAAAACAAAAAATTAATCAGAATACTCACTCCGAAATACTGAAAGTTCTTTAAATGATCGAAGATGCTTTTCTGAAGTCAATTAAAAATACTTGAAGGGAAGAATATAATAATAATAATTAAAATCACCAAGTTTTATGGTTTACCCAAGTTATGACTTTATTTTTATTTATATTTTTAAAATATAAATGAATTGAGGAGATTTTTGTATCAGGTAGCCACAAACATTCTTTTGGAAATTTTGTACTAGAACGTCGTTCCTGTAAAAATCTGATATTATAGCTGGAACAGAAAATTGTGAGGTAATTAATTCAAAAGTATCTGGCGTAATATAATTTAGTCTTAATGATCAGAATCGCGCTCACAATTTTCTGTAGCATATTGAAACAGTTTTTGCATAAAAGTTTTTTAAGGGTCCTTTAAATTGTATAGGAGTGGGACTTACACAATTACCATTCTGGTAGTTTCCAGAATATTCGTCTTCTTCCATTCTTTCTTCGATTATATTAAAATGGATTTCTCTAGATTTTTCGGTTCCAACGTGTTCTAGAGATATACGATGTTCACTTAACAACTAGTCTGGTATATACGAGGGCTTTTTCAATAAGTTTGTAATAATATGTACTGTAACTCTGACATACTCGGCGAACGATCTATCCTTGAGCTACAGTCCCATTGATATATTTGTTAAAATAACTTCTTTTAGAGTTTTTGGGCAGACTTAACGCCAGAGTTGGTGATGTCGTTTTGGTTTAGGCTAAAGGAACCACACAGGTGACAGACTGGTCCATTTTTGCAAAAAAATAAAACCAAAATTAGAGCCAACACATTCTATAAATTATCACCTCTTTACACATGGATACAGCTGATGCTAATAATAATGTTGTGAGAAGTCAAATCTACTTTATAATAAACGAGGTTCCGAAATAGCGTACTTTCATGTAAAACCTACCCAGTAACTGACGTACAATCGCGTAGGGCCATAATCCACTTGTCTGTCGGCTAAAATAAAGCTGAAAAAGACAATGCCAACAATAATATGATTTTGAAAATCTGAAGGATGAGAAAATACGAACCGCAATGAAAGCTACCATGGAAAGCAAGAAAGCAAAATGGAATGAGCACAGTTAACAGAAACTTTTATAGAAACAACATGGAATAAAATGAAAAAAAAAACCATTAGAGACACGCAACCGATTTTTAAAGTCTCAATCAATAACAGAGAAAAAGAAAGCATGGATGACTGCAGAAATATTGAACAGGATGGAAGAGAGGCGCAAATTCAAAAATAAAAATCAGACATGGTATGGGGCAATACAGAGACACATAAGGAGGATGATAAGAGAACGGAAAGGAGAGTAGATGGAAAATGTACAGAAATAGAAGACCTAAAGAACAGACATGATATATAGAATGTGCACATAAAGATTAAAGAAGCCACTGGCAGCGCCAAGTGCCGTATGCCTGGAAATATCTCAGATAAACAAGGGCATCTTGTTGTCGAAATTGAAGATAAGCTAAAAGTATGGCAGAATTATATTCACTTATTATTTTCCGATAAAGAACATCCAGACAGACCAGAAATAAATGACAGCGATGGCCCAGAAATTACTTGTGATGAATTAAAGTATGCAATTAATCTCACAAAATCCAAAAAGGCTGTTGGACTAGATACTTGACTCTCACGAATCCTTAAAATCATGGGAGAAAACTGAACTCGGACATTAACATAATTTTTCAAAAATAGAAACCATTCTGCAATAATACCTGACGACTGGCTGAAATCCATCCTCGTTACAATAACCAAAGAAACCAAACGCTAAGTCATGTGAAGATTTCTGCACCATTATCCTGATTCCTCATACCCTCAAGATCTTTTTCAAAATTATACATGAACTAGTATACCATAAATAATGTGAAGAGACTATTAGCGAAACGCAGTTCGGGTTCTGGAATGGTTTGGGCGCCCAGGAAGCCCTATTTGTGCTACAGGTTCTGATACAACGCTGCAGATGATGTATGCTTTCTGGACTACGGAAAGCTTTCGATAGATGTGAACATGAACTCTAGAAGAAATGGGAGTAGATGCAAAAGACATCATAATTATCACTAACTTATACTGGGGACAAATATCGACTGTTCACGTTGAAGATCGGACATCAGATTATATTTAAATTAGAAGGGAAGTGTGTCAGGAATACGTGATGTTACCACTTCTGTTCAACTTATATTCTGAAGACATATTTAGAAGGTCTCTCGGAGATGTGGAAGAGGGCGTCAAAATCAAGTGTGTGGAGAGATCATAAATAATATTCCTTATGCTGTTTTCGAAGCTAGCGAAGAATGTGGACTAAGCTAAAATATAAAAAAGACCAAATATATGATAATTTGTAAATTATAACCTCAACAACCCTCCTTAACTATCAACAATCAATCTGTTGAAAGTCTTTCATTTTACTTACCTGGTCTACTCACTAAATAATAACTGGGACAACTCGAAAGAAATAAAATGTAGAATTGGAAGAGCCAGAACAACATTTTGACAAACGAGATCAGTACTCTGTTGTCGGGATTTATGTATGTCTTTCAAAAAGTGAGTTATATCCTCCTCTGTATACTCCATATCCTATATAGTGGTGGAGTGATACCTTTTTCAAAAATGCATACGCCGAAAAAAAATACTAGCGGTTTTCCGATTCTCGCATAATTTTTTATAGTTAAGGCGTATAAAAGCAAAACCTTTTGAAATCGTACATTTGACGTAATAATTCGGATACGGAAAATCAGATCGACAAAAACAAGTAACTGCCAGGCCTCCAAGTGTTGCCCACAAAAGTGCAAAATCTCAAATTTCCACTTGTAGCCATTGTCCAAAAAACCCATATGTGCGTTAAATTGCCGAAGGTCGAGAGCTTTGAGCTTTATAGCGTAGACAATTCAGTCTTGTTTACTACCCAGGAAGTGTCCTGAACGCACTAAAAGAAATTTTAAGTTAAAAAATTAGCAATGACCAATCGTTCGTTAGTCGAAATACCAGCGGACATATCGTGCGCTGATGCGTGAGCTGGTGGAATTTGTTCAAGAAGTAGTAATTATTATTTATTCTGCGAAAGTTATCGTTTTGGGTAGAAGAAGTTGCTAGCGAAACATAGGCGCTCCTTGAAATATTTCTTAATGTCTTATTGCTGTTGCTAAAATAGTTTGATAGAGTATCAGTATCAGTATCAGAAGGGGTGGCCCCATCGAGGGGCACTTAGGCCACCAATTCAGCCCGTTGTGCCCCCAGCACGCATTATAGAACCTCCAGGATGCCGGTCTTCCTTAAGAAAGCCCGCATCTCCTTCAGACTAACACGACGCACTGTATCTGGCTCGATTGGCGGTTGCGCCAAAGATTCTGAGTCTTGCCCCATTCCGTAAGTAGATGGTATTGGGTCTCATCGTCCTCCATGCACCATCTACACCCCCCTTCCTCTGCAATCCTCAGCAGAGACAGGTGCTGTCTAAGCCTACAGTGCCTTGTGTAGAATCCTACCAGGGCCCTGCACTCCTTCCTAGGTAGGCACAACAACCCCCTGGCGAGACTCTTCGTGGGTCCATGTATCATGAGCCTCGTTTGGCTCATCTCCGGAGCCGTCCACCATACTTGTACCCGACCATCCGTCCAGGCCTCCAAAGCTCTTTCGCGAACACTCTGGGCGATCCACTCAGGGATCAGGCCCTAAGTATCTGCATGTGGAGCCTTCTCTGGCTAAGGCGTCAGCGGCCTCGTTTCCCGGTACACTCAAGTGTCCCGGTACCCAGATCTGCGTAACCTTTTTATGTTTTGCAACTTCAATCAGCTAGCTTCAACACCCCCTTACCAACAAGGGGCGAATGCAGACCGACTTCAGCGCCATGAGTGTGGCCTTGCTGTCAGAGCAGAAGAAAATCCTTTCGCACCGACATTGAGCCTTAACGACTCCCAAACCCCCATCATGATCGCAAAAATGTCTGCTTGGAAAACCGTAGTGTGCTCGCCCAGTGGTGTGGATAATTCCCGCCCCAGGGCCTCACAGTACGCACCAGCTCCGGACAGTGATCCCATTCTGGACCCACCTGTAAACCAGATTAGTCCATCCCAGGAGCCCGTCCTTTCCTCCATTCATAGGGAAGAAGTTTAGCGCCTCGTGGAAGCCTATCTCAGGGACCATCGCTTCACTTGGCATACACAGGATGGTTAGGTCCCCAGACAAGCCCCGCTAGAGACCACAATGGTCATGGCAGGAGCCATTGTCTCTCCACATCCACACATCAGCCAATCTCATGGTCGCTCTAGCCGCCTCGTGCCTCACCAGTCCAACGACGGAGGCAACCGCTGTTCTCATGGCCCCGGTGCCGCGGTGGTGCAGAGGCAGGCAAGTCGCTGCAAATTGTTCAATGCTAGTCTGGACGCCGTTTTCATGGATCCTGGCCACAAACGACCGCTCCGTGCATGAGCATCAGAGCAATCATCGTCCCATAGATCCACAACATAGTTTTCGGCCCAAGTCCCCAGGTCCCCCCCAACGCCCTACGGCAACCCACAGAGCACTGAGCGCCGCCGCGGTCTTAAGCCGAATGTGTTCCTGAAAGGTCAGTCTGATAGAGTTTTTTGTGAATGGAATTTGGACATCTTCACGTCCAAATGTGATCGATAATGTCATCGTGCTCTTTCAGCAAAATATTAGATTATAGTCTCACAGATCTTAGTTTGTGTTAAGTACGTCATCGTTAAGCGGGATTAGTTGCGCCATGGCACGCCTAGCTATGTTGTATTCCTACAATATTGGCTAAATTAATATTTTTTTGCATAAGGCAAGTTAAATATCACTTAAACATGGCATATTTTTCTTGAAGTTAATCATTTTGCAATTTTTCGAGCGAAGCTATTACATTAATCGTGATTGTAGAGCATACTATTCATAACCCTACGATTACTAAGCGACGGGGCTGCTGGTGACGCTCGTAGGTTCACGTTCTGAAGGAGCTTGACTGAGTTGTCCATTGAATAATGATTCCGCACCACTTAATGACGTCCCTGACACAAATTAAGATTGGTTGGGCTTTATTTAACACCTGCGATACACTGGTCCATTTAAAAAATTATCTAAATATTCACTATCGTGTACAGCTTTTGGAAACAAAGCTATATATTCTTTAAGCCGGTAGTTTAGATTGAAAATTCCGAAAGTTAGACAGTTTTGATACAGCTTTAGACAGGTCTGTATAGAGCTTTAGACAGGCACGTATAGGGCTTTAAACAGGGCTATATACATGTTTAGATAGGTCCTAATAAGAGTGAATGTGAGTTAATGTTGGTAATTATGGACAACCTGCATATCTACCTTTTATTAGCCTTGGTTAGGTTAACATTTGCATTATTTATATTAAATAGTTTTTCTAAAAAATCTGGTCGAAGAGCAACACTTGGCAACATTGAGCGGCTGGCAAGCTAACAGTAGGAGCAGCTGTTGGGTTAGAAGAAAACTTTTGTAATTAATAACGATTTATAATTCTCATCGCTCGTAGGACGTATTCATGCATTTTAGAACAGGGGTTATACATTTTTTATGCCTCCTCGTTGCTAGTTTTTCATAACTTCATAGCTATGTTGAAATTACTTTTATAATGGAATAGATACTAAAAAAGAGATTACATTATAAACTTTGCAAAATTTAAAGCATATATATATTTGATTTTTAAGAGCAAATTTCATGTAAGATCGCTGTAAATAATAATGGACATGCTATTTTTAATTGTTTTTAACTGGATTAGCCTCTAAGAGCATTTTGCATACAACTATTTTCATTTCATCATAATTAACTACAATCATTGTTAAGCTTTCTAATACAGACATATCTATAGGGCTAATTCGCGATAATTTGCAGGTTGTTTTTAAGAGCAACGTCGTGGATCTAAGCGTAACATTAAGTTTTGTGTGACGTTGGAAAAGGCGTGTATCTCTTGATCCCTTCCTTAGCATTAATAAAATTAAAAACAGCGTCTAATTAGACAATTTGAATCCATTCTCCTTCAGCGGTAGAGCCACATTCACATTATCTTAATAGAAAGTTTACCGACAATTACACATGATATGGTTTTACAAGATGTCTATTCGAAAACTCTTAGCCTTGATCTGTCGGAACTACGACACATAATAAATTATGATTTCTAGATAATATAGGATAGCAAGGGAGCCTCTGAATAGCGATATATCAGTTGGAGGGTGTCAAATTTGAGGTGCTATTATTCCACCTGTGACGTCTCATATACCACAACACCTATTGCGAAACTTGAAATTTAATAACTACATAAAAAATTAAAAAGAAAAAATGTTCTTTCGTAAATCTATATAAGAAGTATGGCTTAATTGGTCTTTAAATATATTTAGTGATAGTAAATAAGCAATGTAGACAATCAAGATTAAGTTTTTCAGTGGATGCGTTCAAGCGTCAACTGACACAACTGAAAATGTGCTAGAATGCAAAACTAAACCTGACTTTAAAATATATGTTTTTTTTGTTTATTGTTGGTAAATCGTGTTTTTGTTATTAATAACGTTGTAACTAAAGTAAACCTAGGATATCGAAATTCTTTGATGTTTATCTATTTTTGTGCCACAACGTGTCGGTAGAAATATGTCCCCGAAAACACTAAACACAGAATAGGGAACATAATTTTTGAAATATTGTCATAGTATCCGTGCTGACCCTAATGTGACAACAATGCGTTTTCATAGCACGAGTTTCTAGCCTTGGATGACTTTTAGACCTGTGTGTTACCTCTTTGAATTTTTTCTTCATTATATGTTGCTGTCTGTGTATGGTCTTATGGCTCCACGTATTTTGTTTCAATCGCAGTTTCGTTATTTATCCTTGTTAAGTGTCTTCTGGTGTATGATGATTCGTATTCGCAGCAACTCTTATCTATGATTGGCTAGATCTATAGGAAATTTACTATAGCCTATGTAAATTTTAGTATGGCTGTAATTCTATCGTGATTTATTATTCCAACAGATGTAAATGCAGTTTTGTGATTGCATGACTTCATTATGCGCTAAATTTTCTTACCTGATACTTGTAGAATATTATCTGAATCATTATGCCTTGTAACCTTTATGTTTTATATGCCTGGTCATCTTTCGTAATTCGTCTTCCGAAAACCTTGGGTTGTTTCACAGTTTCATTTTTCGGAAACATACTACTAATCCATTATTATAGGTCTTTACGAAAATGGGTATTCCGTTGACACCACCTCAAGGCGTATGTTCTTAGAAAAATTAGCTATATATTTTCATAGTTTATAGAACTTCTAATTTGAGAATAATCTCATCATCTATCGGTCTATTTCCAATGCTATACATTTTTTGGAATACATTTTTTTTTATAGAAATCCTGATGAATTTGTTTGGACTTAATATAAAAATGTAAAAAAATATTTTTCATGTGTATGTTTTATTAATACCACAAATTTTTGGTTTTACAAGGTGTCTATTAGCAAACTCTTATCCTCAATATGTCGAAAAATGCGATTTATAGAGGGGCCTTTGACTAGGAATATATCTGTTGAAGGAGGTCAAACTTGAGGTGCTCGTATTCCAGCTGTGACGTATATAGCACAACACCTTGTAAGAAACTTGAAATTTAATTAAAGTTCTTTAAAACTACATACAAAATTAAATTGGAAAAAATTATTTTTCCTAAATCTATATATAAAATATGGCGTACTTTTTTAAAAATATTTATTGATAGTAACTAAGCGATGTAGACAACCAAGATTAAGTTGAGAGCTTTGCTATGAATTTATTTTTATAAAACAATTAGCTTATGTCTCATACGAAATAGCTTTTCAGTGGATGAGTTCAACTGACAAAACTGAATATGTGCTAGAAAGCAAAACTAGGTAACTTTAGAATAATATTAATTTTTTTTTAATGTTGGTAAATCGTGTTTTTGTTATTAATAAGCTTGTAACGCAAATCTAGGATATCGAAATTCTATGACCTGTATCTATTTTTGCTCGCAACGCGTCGGTAGATATATGTCCCACTAAAATTCGAATAGGGAACATGATTTTTGAAATATTTGCGTAGTACGGGTACTGATCTAAATTTGAATTTTCTCTTCATTATATGTGGTTCTCCGTGTATGGTCTTATGGCTTCACGTATTTGTTTGAATCGCGGTTTTGTTGTTTATCCTCGATAAGTGTTCTCTGGTGTACTATGATTCTTAGAAACTCTTATCTGTAATTTAATATACTCGAAGGATATTCACTATATCTAATTCACACTTCAGCATGGCTGTAATTCTTTCTATCGTGTTTTATCAATTTATAATTCTTCAGTATTCGAACGGATTTTTGGCGCGAAATCTTCTTGTCTAACACTTGTCGAATATCGAATCATTATGCCTTATAACCCTTGTACTTTATATTCCTGGTGATGTTTCGTACTTCATCTTCCGAAAACCTTTGGTTGTTTCATAGTGTATCTGCCCAGCTATGGTAATCGTATAAAGGTTAGAATTTACGTGTTGGCATTATTTAATATAAGTAGATTTTATTAACACAAAATTAAATCGTAGATGTACGGTGCTGCTTTTCAATATGCAGAACTTAATAATCGATGCAACATTGTGAAGGTCGACAAGGAATTTTTATAATTAGATGTTAGTTTCATTTCAAGTTATTAATGTTTCATGTAAATAATTCAGCCAGAATTTTGGAATTATTTGGCACCTTTTATGTAAAAATAGTTCGATACTTTCGATAGGTTTTTTATCACTACAATACACTAGATATACTTTACATGTAAACTGAGAGCCATTCATTTCTGGTTGTGTTGTAAGTCTAGTTGTTAGTATTTCAAATACAAAAGGAACTTAACGCATAATAAATGGCAACTACATGAGAACAATGCAAGTAAACCGTACACTTTTCTAATTACTCCCCTTTCCTTAAGTTAGAATTTAGATTACTGAATATTTAGCAGTCAGGTAGGTATGTTACTAGATTGGAGTTTAGTTTGTGTAATTTCACTTATGCAATATGTTACTCAGTGGTTGGATGAATAGCTATGCAAAATAGTCAATAAATTTCTCTTGCGAGGAAGCGTGAACAATTTGTAATTATAGCTTATTTCTCTTTACATTTGTTAACTAAATTTATTTTAAATTACTTATATCAAATAAAAGAATAACAAGCAGGATGTCACTTGACAAGATGGGCAAATATAAATGGAAAATATTTATATTTAGCAGAATTGCTATGTGACATATGTGTAATTTTCTAACCCCATTTCTATGAAAGTGTCTATCATGACATACAATTTAAAAGTTAAACTGGACCATATTGTTGTGACATTATTTAAATAAAAACCAAGGTGTAAGATGTTTTATTACTAAAACAAGAATATCTCTAGATCCTAGAGGTAACACCAAGTTGGCTCCTCCATAGAGATAGAACATGAGAAATATTAAAACCGCGACACTGGATTAAGGATCTTCTAAGATACGCAGCACGTGCCTCTCAAAGCCATGAAAGCTTTCACCCTACCAGGTTCTGGGTCTCCCAAGAGAAGCCTAGCCTGGCGTAATCCGTCATAGACCCTTGGCCTGCTTATTCATTGCGCTGCTTAGGTGGATTTTGATCAGCAAAATACAATCCTACTGTAACAAATATTCTAGCAAATATAAAAAAGGTTAAACGTCATATTTATCAAAGACCATACTAAATAAAAATATAGAATTTTTAAGCAGTACCTATAGGAATAAAATAATATAAGATATTAAATAAGCCTAATATTTCGCGATTATGTGTGATTGCACACCGGATAGCCCACATACAGAGCAGATGAGTAACGTAATTAGATATGTCCAAATTGGATCCGAAAAATAGAAACGAAAGCTTTATTGAAGTAGAAGACAAGACAGGAGAATATTTAGCAAATAAATTCGTTGAAAAATTAAAAAGCGATGGATTGAATATTCAGCAGTTCCGTGGTCAGTCCTATGCTAATGGTTATAATATGGTTGGAATTCTGAATGGAGTTGAAGATAGTTATACACCTAAATGAACTTCCTGAATTCGTACCTTGCATTGCACACTCATTAAACCTTGTTGAAATGCATACAGCTTCAGCTTCGTCAGCAGCAGGTAAACTATTTGACATTTTCAGTTAGTTTTTAATTCCTTCGTTAGTTTTACAAGCCGATGAAAACTTTTAAAACACTGCACCAAAGCAAAACTTCAAAGATCCAGCCAGGCAAGGTGGTCAGCAAAGTACCAAGGCCGTACTGTATTAGGATGCACATATTCCAGGCTCATGTTACATTGAAGTCGATGCGGTACCCTGTCGCACCAGACGATCTGATCTACATTTTAAAAGCAGGTCTGTGAGTTGTATTTCAAAGATGATTCCACAATAAATTTTAGCAATACAGTGTACAATTTCATCTCTAAAACCCATTTAAGAATTTCATTATTGATTTTACTAATCTTCAGTATGTTCGTTCCAAACCACTCACACAAATCAGCTATATAAAGGTGACTAACTAAAGACGCCTGGGCAAGTCACTGGTAAAAATGAAAAACAATAGTACCTTCATAATGGGTTTAACTGCCTTACAGCCTTTATCAACGAGCTTGAGATTCCCGTTTTTTATTACTCACTTGCTTTTATTCTAATTGATTCCAATAGACAACACTTAAACAAATCAGACATATTAAATCTAAATCCATATTTTTTGTTTTTGATAAACATCATTTATTAAGCCATCCAATCAGTTAAAAAATATATTTTTTTACAATAATATGAGTAGTAAAAAACTAAACTAACTTATATTTAGGTTACATTTGGGTTGATGGCTCAACCAAATGAATGAACTCCTAAACAATGCATTTGTAGCATTGGTACCAGAGTTTGATTAATATATTTTATTACAATGACAACGTTGCTATTAGTATG
The DNA here is from genome assembly GCA_016904865.1 of Pissodes strobi. Taxonomy (NCBI): domain Eukaryota; kingdom Metazoa; phylum Arthropoda; class Insecta; order Coleoptera; family Curculionidae; genus Pissodes; species Pissodes strobi. Next base: position 71,216 of record MU186281.1, on the reverse strand, counting down.
AGTACTCATTCAATAAACTTCATTATAAGTTTTTTAATAAATTTGTTGTATGAGACTTCCTGTTTTATCTCAATAGGCAGCATGTTAAATATTCGTGAAGCCTCACTAATGGGGTTTCTTAATCCTATATTGGTTCTAGCACTATTTAGTCTGATAATGTTGTTTCTTAGGCGGTATGTGTGTGTGTCATTAGAATAAACTATGGTATAATTTGATTTTTGTAGCTTATTAATAATTTTAAAAATTAGTTTTGCTTGCTCTATCTGTCGAATCTGGTCAATCGATTGTACTCTCAATAGTTTATATAGGTCATTTGTATGCATAAGGTAATCAAGATTAAAAAGGATCTTGAGTACTTTATTTTGTAATACTACAACTTTTTGAAAGCTCGTGTTACTGCAGGTACCCCAGACTGGAATAAGGTATCGTAAGATTGCAAGAATGTAAGCATTATATATTTTATATTTAGCCGAGTTAGTTAAAAAGTGTTTACACTTATAAAATGCTCCAATAAAAGGGATAATTTTGTTTCTTATATGCTCAATGTGGGCATTCCAATTAAGATTTTCATCGAGTACAAGTCCTAAGTATTTTATGCTGCTTATATTTTCTATTTTTATTCCATTTAAGGATATGTGAAATGGCTTTATTATTTTGTTTTTTTGTTTAAACACTATGTATTTTGTTTTAGCCAAATTAATCTTAAGGTTATTTTGCAGTAACCATTGGCTATATTTAGCTAGGTCATTGTTTACTCGATTAACCAGATTGTCAGAATTGTGGTCCGAGTACAACAGAACAGTGTCGTCCGCAAATGTATAGTATTGGGCACCCAACCCAGATACTCGCAGACTAAGAACATAGAGTGAGTACAGTAAAGGTCCTAAAACGGATCCCTGGGGTACACCACAATTATATGTTAAGATCACACTTTCCTGCTGGTTTACATATACATATTGCTTTCTGTTTAATAAGTAAGAACCAATCAAGGAGAGCACACATCCTCTAAACCCCATTCTCTCCAACTTATTGAATAAAATAGTATGATTTACCACATCAAATGCCTTTTGCAGGTCAACAAAAACTGCTAATATGATTTTCCTGTTATCTAAGTTGGTTGAAATATGGTTAAGAAGATCCGCGGTTGCACTTAGAGTGCTGCTATTTTTAAGAAATCCATATTGATATAAATCATATGAGATAAAATTTTCGATGAATGATATCATTCGTTTTTTTATGACTGTTTCCATGATTTTTGAGAATACACTGATTATGGAGATGGGTCTATAGTTATTTCGTTGTGTTTTCGATCCTGGCTTGTATATCGGGCACACTTTAGATGTTTTGAGTTCAGGAGGAAATTGACCTGTGCTGAGTGCACTATTTATAACTTGTACCAATATACCCAAAATGTGCTCTTTTATGTTAATTAAATCAATTACTCTAATTTCATCATGGCCGGGTGCCGCATTTCTTTTCAGATTTAATATTATACTATTTAATTCGTTACAATCCGTAGGGTCAAAGAATACGTTACCATCACTTTCAATTTCATTGAATTTTTGAATTATATTTGAATTTTTGGTTTCACTTTGTATGTCCTTGACTATGGTCGTACCTATCTCCGTAAAATATGTATTTAAACCATTTGCAATTTCTTTAGAATCATTTATAAGTGTGCCATTGATTTCGATTTGATTTATATGGTTATTTTTTACACTAGTATTATTTAGGAATGAATTTATTATATTCCATTGTTTTTTTGCATTATTTGCGGCATGATCCCATTTGTTTTTAAAATAAAGATTTTTTAATGATTTTATTTTATTATTTATAGAATTTTTAATTTTTATCAAATTTAGCCTAAGTGTATTATTATTTGGAAATGTTTTGTGTTTTTTATAGGCCGATTCTTTTTCCCTAATTAAGATTAATAAGTCTGGTGTTACCCACTCATTATTTTGGTGACACTTACTGCTTTTTATAGTCGTACATTCTTTTTTACACTCAGAAATAACTTCAATTAGATCCTTAAATGACTTAATATTTACTTCTTCTACCTTATTGTGAATTTTTTGTTTATATTTCTGCACATTTAAAATGGGGTGTTGAACAAATACTTTAGGTTTAAATTTTTTAATATTTTCTCTCACTTCTAAATAAATTTTCCTATGATCGGATAGTGAAGTATCCTCAACCCTAATATCACATTCGTTTCTTTTATTTGTAGTACAAATTACATGATCTATTATAGTTCTCGTGTGTGAAATTCGGGTTGCATTTGCAAAATTGATGTCATTGACAAAACAATAATTATTTATTGTGATCATGCTTTTATAGTCTTTGGTAATTATGGAGTCCTGATCTAACAGATTAATATTAATATCACCTAATATAATATGGTTTACCTTATACTTAGTTATCACAGATTCAAAGATTCAAGTTTAATTAGGAAATCATTACTTGGATAGCAAGGGGGTCTATAGATTGCACTTAATTTAAATTTATCGAGCTCTATACAAATCCAGTTGAACGGTTCTTCTGGACCACTACAGTCTATCTTATTAAAGTGTACATTATTTTTGATATAGATGCTTGCACCTCCGCCCCTGGATTCCCTGCATGAATGTACCGCATAGTATCCATCGACATTGTAGAAATGTGTCTCATTGGGATATAACCAAGTCTCCACAAGAACCACTATGTCACTTGTTGTGTCTTTCATGTTGGCTTGAAATTCTTCAAACTTATTTCGTAGACTTTGAATATTATAATAAGTTATGCTAAGATTATTTTGAGGTTTAACTAGTTTTTTATATCTTTATGGCTTTCCACCAATTCAACCTTACTATTTTCATCCTTTCGTAGTAGAATTTTCCCATCATTTATCCACAAATATTTGTAGCCCTTTTCTTGTTTATATTGTTTAGCATTTTTGAAGAGTTCAATATTATTATTTCACAATTTGAATAACTAGATCGACTGATTAGTCTTGTCAAATGCTTTAGACAGGCCACTATTTATGACAGCGCACGTTCATCATTATTTCTACTGATATACGTTTCCTTCAATAACTCAAATATGGCACTAACTGTCGAATGATTTTCTCAAAGTTTGAAATTTAGATATTTAAGCCGTGTTATAAATTTCAAACATTAGTTTACGATAAGCCTCATCACATGTAAACTGGTTAGTATACGATTATGATTTAAACGTTCCATTAATCTCCAGAAAACTGGCTCTCAGTCTATATGTGAAGTATATCTAGGGTATTGTAGTGGTAAATAAACCCTATGGAACTGACTATTATTTTGAATTAGTTAATGAAAGGATATTGATGAATGTTTTATTTCAGTTTGAGTTATTAATTCCAATAATTATGTGCTCGATGAGGAATACTCAATCCGTAATAACTTTATCCTTTCAAATAAATCGAATCATTAAAGTGTTTACTTCGTAAATCTAACTTTCAAAGTTCTAGGAAATTTTTTACTTAAAATGTGTGTCGAAATGAAACCCAAGTTCTGGCTGGCCTATATGCATGAAACATCCACAACTTGAAATAAGACTAACATCGAATTAAAATTAATTTATGCCCACCTTAACAATATTACATCTATTATAAAGAAAGCAGCACTTTACCTCTACGATTTCATTTTGTGTTGATATAACAATCATAATGTGGTCTATATCGAAAATCTACTATTATATTAATTCTATCACGTAAATTCTAACCGTTATACGATTACTACAGCTGAGCAGATACACTATGTAGGTTTTTGGAAGATGAAGTACGAAATATCACCAGGAATATAATCTATCTACATTCAGATAATATTCGACAACTATAAGATAAGATGATTTCGCGCATAAAAACTCATACAATTACAAAACTGCGTTTACATCTCTTCGAATGCAGAATGATAAAACACGATAGAATTGCAGCCCTACTGCAAATCCAGCCAACCACAATAAGATTTTCTACGGATCATTCTACCAATACATTAAGGTACAAAAATATATATAGATCATAGAAGTTCAATATCATATATAAAATATTATTAATAACAGAAACACCACTTACCAACATTAATTAAAAATGAATTGATTGAATATAGTTTAAGATGAGTTTAGTTATGCATTCTATCACATGTTCGGTAGCGTCAGTTGACCCTTTAACTCATCCACTAAAAACTGATTCGTGTTAGACATAAGCTAGTTGTTTTATAAAAATAAATTTATAGCAAAGTTGACAAATTGATCATGGTTATCTACATTGCTTATTTACTATTGCCAAATATATTCGAAAGCGAAGTAAACCATAGTGCATTATATAGATTTAAGAGAGAAATTATTTTCCATTTTAATTTTTTGTGCAGTTTTAATGACATTTTATTGAGTTTCAGTTTTCGCACAAGGTGATGTGCCATTTGTGACGTCACAGCTAGAATAAGAGCACCTCAATGTTGACAGCAGATTTATAGCTAACTAAAGGCCCCCTGCAATCCTATATTTTGTAAAAATCGTATTTTATTATGTGTTGTAGAGACAGATTGAAGCTCAGAGTTTACAAATAGACACCTATTTTAACCAGAAAAAATATAAACTTGAAAAAAAATTACAAGTTTTTTTATATTCAATCCGAACAAAACCTTTAGGGCCTATATAGAAAATATTGTTTAATATCAAAAATGTACAGCATTAGCAGACAGACTGATAGATGATGAGATTTAAGAATTACCAAGACAGTGTGGTCTATGATTAATCGCAAATTAGAATTTCTAAGAATAATGAAAATATTTAGAAAATTTCTTAGAGCTTATTACAAAATTACAAATTACAATCATATTAGTAACTCATTAATAGTAGGTTTTTGCGAAAATACGTATTTTGTTGACGCCAGATCAAGAACTTCTAATTTTTGGTTAATCATCTACACTATCATGACGATTTTTAAATCTCATTATTTATCGTATATTTTTTATAAAATTTCTGAATTTTGTTTGGATTTAATATAAGAAATACAAAAAATCTTTTGTAATATGATTATATAAAATATATATTCGCCAACTCTAAGCCTTCATCTGTCGGAAATTACGACATATTATAAAATAAAGGGACCCTTTCAACCGCTATATATCTGTTGAAGGGTGTTAACTTTTAGGTGTTTTTATGAGAGTTGCAACGTCTTAAATAACACAATTCCTTGTGCGAACCCTGGAATTTAATTAAAGTACTTTAAAATTATAACTCTTAAATCTATATGGATAGGGTTTACTTCCTTTTTTAATATATTTGGTGATAGTAAATAAGCAAAGTAGACTACCAAGGTCAAGATGTGAGCTTTGCTTTGCTACTAACTCTTTAATGTCACCATTTTAACTGCTTAGGTCTAATACGAAGTAGCTTTTCAAAGGATCAGTTCAAGGGTCAACTGATACTACAGAAAATGTGCTTAAACCACAACAAAATTCAGTTTTAATTCATGTTGGAAAATCGGTTTCTAGTTTTGTTCATAACATGTCGGTAGGAACATATCATCAAAACACGAAAATTTGAACAGGTGATATGTTTGATGATTCTTTAAATATTTTCATAGTAAACCAACTGACATAAATGCGACACCACAATGTCTTTCATATGTCATGCATTTTTGGTCTTGGAATGCTTTTCATATTGTTAGATCTGTATGTTACCTCTTTTAGTTATCTTTTCTTGACATGTGACTCTTTGTGTATGATCTTATGGCTTCATGTATTTTGTGCTAGTCGCAGTTTTATTTTTATCCTTCTGGGAGGCTGATTGTGCGATGTTAGCAACGTTGATCACGTTCCTAACATCGCAAAATCAGCCTCCCAGAAGCTTAGTGTGCTATTTCGCATCAAAAAACTGTATACACCGCAGTAGTTGCTCTTGCTCTACAAAGCGCGAATAAGACCGTGCTTAGAATATTGCTCACACATCTGGGGTGCCGCACCAACGAACATCCTAAAGCTGCTGGATTCCATTCAGAGGAAAGCTGTGCGAACAGGACATTTTACTGTTGACCGAGACACCCAGTAGTCCGAGGATGAAGGAATGGTCAATCCCGCCATAATGACCCTCTTGGTAAACGTAGCTGCTTGGGTCCTTGCTGGGTTTGACATGCATTCTTATTGTTCCTTTATATTTGGTAAATCTTCTGGACTTTTGATGGTGTCAGTTCATAGTATAACTGAAAATACTTCCTTTGATAGAATCTTCCATGATCTTCGCGTCACAGGTGAATCATGAAATATTTTACTACTGCCGATGCTGCATTGACTACCGTTCAATAAAGTCAAACTGAAGCATGAAGTATTATACTTTTAGGGCAAACATAATCTTCAATAAGTTCGCTGGCATAATACATGATATAATACCAGGGAGATGGTAGGATATTGCGCAGATAGCCGAACATATGTCAATTTTTGTGTCGTAGGAAAGAGCGTAAATATGGCGTCTTATTGTATTCTTTGCCATTGACTCTAGTGTGCTTCCTACGATTTTTTTTTGCTAGTTTTCGGTTTCTGCGTAAATTATATCAGATTTAGATATTGTCTGGTCTGAATTATAACTTTTTTTGCAGTGTTTAGTGCTAAAATTCTTATAGTTTATTGGATAAACAACTTAAAATTTCACAATTAAAAATGCTTTGTTCTGTGACGGTTGTCATAATCAAGCCAAGAACTTTGATAAAACTATTAGATCTTGTACATTTCCTAAAGATAATTTGTCGCAAAAATTGTGGATAAACGCTTGTTGTTGTGAAGATAGTTTTAATCCTAAAACATCTCAAATCTGTTCAAGACATTTCAAAGACGACGACTTTGAAAGAACTTTGAAGTATGAACTTTTGAATTATGAGTCAAAAAATAGGCCTAAACTAAAGTGTGCAGTACTTTATCAGATTTAGATATTGTCTGGTCTGCATTATAACTTTTTTGCAGTATTTAGTGCTAAAATTCTTATATTTTATTGGGTTAATTTGGGTTAGTTGAAAATTTGACAATTAAAAATGCGCGATGCTGTGCACAGTTGTAATAGTGATTATCAAGTCAAGAACTTTGATAAAACTATTAGATTTTATACATTCCCTAAAGACACTGTCACAAAAATTTTGGGTAAATGCTGGTTATAATACTTTTAATAAATTAATGACGATTTGTTTATGGATATTTTCATTTTATACCTCTATTTTATTTCATTTGACAACTATTTGATAAATCAAACAAGAACTGCTAATACAACTAAACAACCATTTCCACACCATTAAATTTACTTATGAAGCCGAGAACAATGGTCAACTACCATTTCTTGATAATTTAGTAATTAGAAAGAATTGTAACACACTTGATATTTATAGAAAAAGTACTGCCACTAACCGATATATTCCTAATAACTCCTTCTACTGCGATCAACACAAAATGGCCAGCTTTCATTTTCTTAATACACCGTGTGGGTAACTTTCCTCTCAGCAGAGAAAGATTTAATAATGAAAAGGAGACAATTAAGAATATAGCAAAAGATAATGGTTTCAATACTAACTTAATAAAGAGACTAATTCATAGGCATTTGTTTAGAAAAACCATTCGTGATGCCACTTCTTTCATCAATCAGGATGAAAATATAAAATATGTCTCGATCGATACCATATAATCCTCAGTATACTCCAAAAAGTTTTTAAGGAAGTAGGTTTACAATTAGTATACCAAACTCAGTTTAACATTAAGAAATTATTAGGTGGTCCAAAGGACAAAATTGAAATATTATTTACTAAACCAAAAATATGTTGGGCAAATTAGAAGATCTGTACAAACGAGATTCAAGGAACACATAGCTCATTTAAAGTATGGTAGAACAGAAAAATCAAATGTTGCCGAGCATGCTTTTGATAATACTCATAGAATAAGAATTAAAAATTAATTCCTAATATATCTGATAGGAGATTATTAGACGCATATGAAAGTACGGAAATTATTAAATGCAATAATGGTTGAAATAGAGATAAAGGGCCTATTCCGTAGAGTCCATTGTATTTGTTGATCGAGCTTGACCAGTAAGGTACCAGAATTGGTTCTGCTTGATTAAGCAAACAGTAGAATATATATGTTTTAGGTCATTTGACAAGCTTAACATTATACATGGATCAAGTAGATTAGTAGATATAATGTTTATTTGTTTAATTGAAATGCTAATTTTTTCTCGTGGCATCTTTGATACCTGTTTTAATTAAAAAAGAATAAGTTCTATGTTATTAAAAATTATAAACTCTATTCCTCGTTTTATTCTGTGTAAATGTATTACTGAGAGTGGAGTCAAGAATAAGTTCGATGTTATTAAAAATTATAAGATTTTATTCCTCGTTTTATTCTGTGTAAATTGATTCTTGCCACAATCAGCTAAAGCGGAAAAATTCATATCCTATATAAAACTTTGAATAATAACGTTAGACATTCAAAATTACCTTTAATTAATCATCCAAAACGCCATTTACTAAATTTGCCATCAAAATAAAACAAACTATTCAGTTAAATCTAAAATTTGTGTATATACTGAGGCTGTTACCATTACAACTTAAAGGAATACCGCTCTTTATGACGTCAATGCGCAGAGAGAACCGATTTTGAAACCGCTGAGTATCCTACCTTCTCCCTGTTATTGTATCATGGGTATAATATATATTAATCGTGCAGATGCTCCATAATGCATCTTTATCTCCCAACATTAGGATCTATCACTAATCTGTTTTAGTATGAAAAACACTCTACACGTCCATCAAGTTGCTAAAGGCTTTTAAGCCGTTATTTAATTAATAAGCAATAACACAGATTTAAATTATTTTCTTGACATTTTGTTTATGAATCTAAAGCTATTTTCCGCCAGGGTAAATTTAGACTTGAAACCAAAATGTAAATAAACTTGTTATGAGAGGATTTCAAGGGTTAGGCGTGACAAAATACACACTAGGATGAGACTATTTTTGGCATCACAAAACCCAAGTATATTATTCAGAAGTAAACAAGGCCTTTAATAATTTTATTATCTCAATTTAGCTCGTTATTCTAGTATTGTCACCAAAAGCAAACATGAATTGTTGACGCGTGTATTTCTTGATTCCTAGCCACACATTAATTAAATGTTATAAAATGTTCTCAAAAGAAGAAATATCAAAATACTTGGTAATGAGACAATTGCAATTCATTATTTTGCACAGACAGATACGTAGTCATTACACTTTTATAGAAAAAAAGGTTGACTAATTCATTGTTGCAAATATCACTCTCAATACAATGCGAAAAGAAACGAGACCTTTTATAACAATTTTGAAGCATATTTTAGTGACGAAGAGTATTACATTATAAAACTCTTATCCCTAATCTGTCTGAGAATCAAAGCAGATAATAAAACACGTTTAGAAAAAATTATATCAACGTTGTGTAATTAATTCTATTAGCACCATGTTCCTTAAAAATTTCCTAAATCACAGCAAATTTTTTTAAGGAGACGTAGTTTCATGTCAGAATTTGCCTTGTCAGGAATATCCTTTTCTCCAATAATCAAGACGTCAAATATTTCAAATGAGAAGAGGGTTCGCGTTAACCCTCATTTGAAAGCTTTTTTCAATTTTCTACGCAGCTTTATAATCATGTTTAACTTAATCTACATAATGATTAAATCTTTACAATTTCTAACAAAATTAAAGAACAGCAAATATTTGCATTTTATTGTGCTTAAATGACCCGCATTTACTTAAATGTAGGTTACCCATTGGAATATTTTTAGAGAAAGAATACTTTATACCTAAAATATGCACTATCCATCCTAAAGTTTTTTTAAGTCAACAAAGGTCATTGTAGTGGTTATCGATTCCACTAATTATCAATTTATGTGAACAATATAATGTCGTATTTTGTTCAAAATACACCACATTAGTTTTATATTTTAATTTTTTTTTGATAAAATTAAAAATTTTTATTTTATAAATAGGTTAAAGTAGCTTGTACTACGAAAATGGGAGATATGCTTGATCCACTATGCGAATTTAAATGATAATGATCTAGAAAAAAATGCACGATATAAATACACACTGGAATTAATTAATAAATTCATGGAAATTGTCTATTTCTTTATTGACAGACAATGTTCATTTATAAAGTGAACTCTAAAACCACACTAGAGGGTCTATAATCTTTAATCTACACTGAAAAAAAATAAAGTGGACAAAGAAAGAAAATGTTAAATATGATATAATAATAAGAAGATAAAACGTCACTAATTAAAATACTCAAACGTTGTTTAGTTGTGATAACTATCTAAGAAACAGTTTCTGAATTCAGAAGAAGTCCAGTTGCTCATGCTGGTTTGCAAGAGGGGAATAAATGATTGAGCTCCATGGTTGATGCGATGCAACAAAAGTTTGGGCTAATTTAAGTGGGTGGAGCATGCAGGATAACCTGAGCGAGCAGATATCGGCAATCCACCAGTGAATTGATCACTTTGAAGAGGAGGTGAAGATCCCACTGCATTCTTCCGACAGATAATGGCAAGTGGTTAAGCCTACGGCACAAGGCATCATAACGAAACTCGTCATTGTTACAAAATTTTCAGTTTATATGAAGAAATTTCTTTTGTACACGTTGATATGGGTAGCGCAATGTGGGTTCCAAACTGAGGAGGCACACTCTAAGTGTGATCTAACTAGACTATACTAAAGAATTTAATGAGAAAAAATAGAGAAGAAATCTTTAGAATTTCGTTTAATGAATCCCAATAATATCTTCATCGACATGCTTGTAACATTAGGTAAAGGAACAGCGTAAAGAACCGTGATAGATTCAACTGCCACCCGTTGAATCTCACCGTCAATGACATAATCACAAATTGTGGATAAACTCTATCTAGAAAATGTCAGAAGCTTGCATTTACATTATTGACCTCCATTTCATCATAGTGGCGCTACACTACAAATATGTTAAGGTCCTCCGTAAGTGCCAGACAGTCATTAGGAGCATCAATTACATTGAACAATATCAAATCGTCGACAAACAGGAGGAATTTAGAAGACCTAGAACATGAGGAAGGACATATCATTAACGAAAATACTGAAAAGAAGTAGATGAGACCCTTGGGAGACTCCGAATGAGACAGAAATTTCATGGGACAAGAAACTATTCACTCGTACCACCTGAGTCCGACCCGTAAGATAACTGTCAATCCAACGGAGTATGTATAGATTTTGAGCTTACATAATGACGTCGCGTGGGAAACCCTGCCAAATGCCTTAGAAAAATCTGTTTAAATATATCCCCCACAAACACGTTATAAGAATAAGCAAGAAGGTTTAGATCAGTGCTTCTACATGAACCACAAAACTGAACTTCCAAAAGTCAGAAAAGAGGCCTTGTCTCAAGGACTCATTGACGATGATGTTTAGTTAATAGCAAACAATTTGTTCTGGGATTCATTGGCACGTAAAGTTATACCATCTGTTAATGAAGGAAGTGATCAGGATTCAGATTTATTACAGGATGCAAAAACGACAATTTTAACAGTGTTGTGAGGCGTTGCGGTTCGAACGGTGGGTTAATTTTATTCCTTAGTTAAGTTCTCCAACGGTTATACCTCGGGTTCCATCCTTTGGATTAATGTGATAAAAACTCACATGCACCGAGCTATTAATAGCTTAAAACGGTCCGTTTTTTTTGATGACCAGTACTAGGAAATTGTAGAAAGCTTATTGTATGCCATAACAAATAGGATTCCGATTAATATCACTACCATGGGAATCCGTTTGTTATGAATATTATCTAAGTTTTAACGCAGGATGTGAAGCCTCTCATTGGTAGGTTCACCAAAATAGTTTAAAGGGCCTTTTGGAAATAATTTGAAAAAGTATCTACAGCAGAAGAACTTCGATTCAAGTCAACAAGAATCACGAAAGGTCTGCTTTCAGGCAAAGGCATACGCGGTAGAAAAGTTTCAGTTTATTCCACCTAACTGTAACTCTTGTAGCGATCAGTACGAGGATTGGCTATGGAATTTTCTTCCTTACTGACATTTTCAGGTTCTCCTTCTGACTCATTCGAATTGGTATGCTCCACTTCAATAGACGTACTTGGCTTTGATTGAACTGATATGCTATTTTGCTTGTTTTTATGTAAAAAGTATAGTTTCTTTTTGGTACTTTAGAAAAACTAAAAATAACAACTCATTAACAAACTGGCATTAAAAAATAGGAAATAAATGAAATAAATCATGAAATTAAGTTATACCACACAATCTGGAAGCATTGACCGCCACCAGTTTTAACGTACGAAGCATAATAGACTAATGTGCCAAGCTAAGGCGATATCTACAGTACTGTTGTAATGAAAGTTAGCGAAATATTAATTAATTATTTATGTATGGCGTTGGGCGCCATTTTGTAGCGCAATACTAGTTGTTCGCCAACTGCATACTGCTTTTCATAACCATAAATTTTTTTTTTAATAAATGGTATTGGTTTTGAGACTCGTTTTTTTTCTTTACGGTTTTTTCTCAGGGGGTAGTTGTGTTTCTTACTAGCTGTAATTTTTTGTGGGCGCCAGAGTTCCTAGAGACAATGCTAACTGAATATGAATTCTTAAATTTAAATAAATATAAAGACAATATATCTTATATATCAGAAACTGCAATGTCTCGCAGACCTCTATCGTGCCATTAATTAAAGAGGTAAGTTAAAAACAAGTAATATATTAACTATATAATTAAATTACAAATATGATTGATGAAATTATTTGAAATGGAGTTAATCTATATAATTAAGTTACAAATATAATTGATGAAATTATTTGAAATGAAGTTTATCTGAATAAATTGACTTGGTAATGAAAATTAAAATTATTGTGAAAGATCAAAAAAAAAATGAAATGTTACAATCGGTCTTTACAATACGTTTATCTTCTGATTGGCTAATACTTAGATTCGTCCAATTATTCTGTAACCATGCGATCGTATTGGGACCTCCTCTGGAACCGTTTTTGCCTGTTCCCAAGTTAGTATCTATTGAGTTTATCGAGGAATTATTTGGTTCACGAAGTATTGGTTCCCTCACAGTGGTTCAGTACAGCAAGTGGACGAACACCTGCTGCTTGACAAGCGAGATGTTCTCTTCACCAATCTAGTATGTTATGAAATAAGAAATAAACTAGTCTTAGACCAATAATTGTATATTGCTAATTAAATAATATTCAAGGAAATATCATGTGAACATCAGTGACAATATTAAACATATGATGAAGCAATCTACAAATTGAAAATTCACTGGTAAAAGCACATATAATTAGAAACTTAAATTACAATGTTAAGTTGAGCAGACATTGAGCAAAAATTATATACTGTTACTCAAGATTTCCTTTTCTTTACTTTAAAACATAAAATTCGAAAGAAAATGATGATTGAAATATAAAATTCAAAAGGAAATGATGATTGAAATATAAAATTCAAAAGAAAATAATGGATTGACGTTTCAATTCAGTGACTCTCGGTAAATTAAAATAAAAGGTAACTAAATTCGATAATAAATAAAGAAATAGAGGTACAATGAGTCATATGACTCAAAATAAGTATTTACTATTACTTTTATTTAGGCCCTTGGCACATAAACGAAAATTGAGCGCAATTGCGCCTCAATTTAATTAAAGATAAAGATAAAGATAATATAATCACCACCTCACATTCGAGATAGAAATTTAGATAACAGATAAAACCAGATAAATTTGCATATGCGAGATTAACCTCTCATAAATGCAAAATAATGTCAGTACATCAGGGTGAATGCTAATAGTTATATTATGCTCGATGTAGGTAACAAATAAATTGAAAATTTAATTAAATGAACCTGAAAAGAAAGAAAGATGAAAACCAGCAATACTCTGAGGGAAAATTCGGAAAAATTCTACCGAAGATTCAATTTACTACCCTTGCAGGAATATATAGAATTTACTCCGAGAATTAACCCAAATAATACTGTTCAATTTGAATGAAAATACGTAAAAGAATGTGCGTGACCCTTGAATGGTAAAATAATTACGATCTCCCTAAATTTTGACTAAGCCTCTTTCAAATTACATGAATTTGATTAATGAGAGACGCAACTATTCACCAATAAATCTGCAATATTACCCAAAAGGTTACGACAATAATTAAAAAATATTTAAGATGTAAGCTAACTAAAAGCGGAATATAAAAATGCTAAATTCTTGCTTTAGTCAAATAATAGTAAGCGAATCATAAACAAATATTAGTTACAAATATTATTAGTTTAAAATATTGCAAGATGAATTAAATATTTCATGATTAAAAAATCAGCACTCACCCGTCAAGGTCTCAACACAAGATAAACCGTTCCGCATTTAAAATTCAAGACGTTGGGCAAAATTATGTTTGCCGATGTTTTATTGGCTAATTTATAACATGTGATCAACACTATAAACCACGTAGCGCAAAGTAATAAAAATACTCCATATTAAATATAGTAATCTATAGTAAAATAAATTCACGAATTGCAGGTACAAAATAGCGCACTAACACACTTAAAATCGTTATTCGCACGAAATAAACCGATTCGTGAATAGATATCACTGACGACTTAAATATTAAATATCGAGAATAATTTGCAATTGAATGTAAAAACTTTAGTGTAGCGAAATAAGCATTCATTCCGTTACACTGTGTGGTTTATCAGTATCTGGAAAACTTGAGCTAATCCAGACTATGAAGTATCCTCATATCTAAAAAGAAAGTCATGGCGAAAGGGTTAAACCACCTTCGATATACAGACGATATTCTAATATCAGATATTCACGGCGACCTGTTCCCAGGATTTTAAATAAAAGGCTTGAAACTGAACCTTTCAGAGTTCAATGTTATGTTTAAAGGGTGCACAAGATGTGATTTGCATTTTTTGCATTTTATCGCGATTTGATATCCAATTATCTCCTTTAGTTTTTGAGATATTAGGGCTGAAAATTTTCTAATTGACGCTCTCTGTATTATCTAAAAACACTGTTTTAAGAATACCTTTTTGAGCCCTATATCTTCCCAAATATATCAAACTTTATATAGGAGTAGAATACCATAAAGAATAATTGACAAATAATCTGTGATAATTATTTACCGAACACAATTTAAA
Organism: Pissodes strobi; assembly: GCA_016904865.1. Classification (NCBI taxonomy): domain Eukaryota; kingdom Metazoa; phylum Arthropoda; class Insecta; order Coleoptera; family Curculionidae; genus Pissodes; species Pissodes strobi. The sequence goes on along the minus strand of MU186281.1, from coordinate 56,023 downwards.
ATAAAATGTGCCAAATAAACTCTGGGAAAGCCGTGAAGTGGATAAATTAGCGAAGTCAATATTCATTAAATTTTTTTCGCCATAATAATCGTTAAGGCAGCGAATGTCGAGTTAGCGGTCTAAATTAAGAATGACTATAGGTCATTAGAGTAGTTGATAAAGAGTTCGACAAAAACAAAGGTTTGGCATCGATTTTTATTTTATGTGCGTTTTATATTGGCTATACGGATGGTGTCCTAGATTTCGGTATTTCCCACCGACTCGATAAGACGTAATCCACTGATATTTTGATTTCCAGCCTAAAAATTTGTTAAATAAAATGAATATGACGTAAGATTTAAGATTATAATATTATCAAAAGATATAAATGCCATAAATGAAAATATGGTTTGTCCATCCCCCTGCTTTTTTAAAGGATTAACTTTTAAAATTCATATTCGGACCACCTCAATGGTTATAAATTACGTAAATATTGAAACTCGGTATAGAAGCGATTACCATAAAAACAATAGTGAAGTTGGTAGTCATTATAAATTATATTGGTAAAAAGGAGTATCGTTATACATTATCCTTTTAGTGGAATATCATCAATTATTAAGACAAAAGTGTACTTACTTCAGACGTTATTCACGGACATTGTGAAAATAATTAATCGATGTCTTTTTCCCGTAAAATATTTGTGAGCTTATGAAGTGCGGAGATATATCCAAGAAACTCTTTTTTAAATTTTATTTGATTCTTAAAATCCCCTATCATGTGGTCTTAAGCGCATATCACAATTTATTTTACTTTGTTATTTTTATCATTTTTGCTAATAAAGATCGAAATTTTACTAATTTGCCTTGACTGGTTTGTATTGCTAAAAATTGTCAAGTCCAACTTCAATACTGCGATTTACTCAACAGGCTTTAAAGTACCTTCGGGTGTGTCTATCTTCATGAGCATATCCAAGTTGATCTCAAACGGTTGACCTAGATAGTGAAAGGGATAGTAATAATATATTGAACAACACCAAAAACAAATTTACTTTTATTTACTTCTCTTTTTATGTTATATTGTTGGCTAGTATTTAATCATCTATTTTTAAATACAAAGATGTATTTTCCTAGATATAGTTTACAATCGTTGCCTATCTTGAATCATTTCTTGCACAGTTCATAGCTTTTAAAAAGGTTGGGTTTCTTCTAGTGAGTCGAACGCTTTGTGAAAGTCTACGAAGGTCAGGTGAATTGGGATGTTGTGCTCTGTTACTTTGTCTATAAGAGTTCGTAATATTTGTAGGTGATCAATGGTGCTAAATTCTCTGCAAAAGTTCTACTAATTTATTTGTTAGTAGATCAGTTATAATTTGCGCAGAGTTTGTACAGATACGAAAAGAAGCTGATTATCCGATAATGTTCGATATTTAAGATATCTCCCTTTTTAGTATGAGTTCTTTGTTTTGCCATGGCCTTCTTCAAGCTGCTTCTCTATAGTTTTATATATATTTTTTGGTAACATGATCTTCATCGGAAATTTTTTATTTTTCATTTTTTTTAGAGCATTTTTTATCTCATCCACCGATATTTCCGGCATAACTTTTGATCCCACGTTGTCACGAGCCGATTTGGCTATCATATATCGAAGTGTAAATAACCTTAGAACTTGTTGCCGTTCCTTATGGTTTCGAGCGCAATTATATTTATTAGCGCAAAACCCTCGTAGATTCCATCCGGCTTTCGTAGCGCATACTGTTTTTGGATTGGTTGTCGAGTTGGGCATCGCGCGCAGTTACTTAATTGCCTTCCGAATAATTAGTAAATTTTATTAGATGAAGTGGTTTAATGACAACTGGGTAGTTTTTTTTGGCAGATGTCGATACATCCAAATATCAGGTTTCCATTGTCTAAATCCCTTGGATGAATTATTGAGAGGGACAAGTGACTTGTCAAGCCATGCGTTTATTGGTGGAGCAAGATTTTCGAAGTGAAGATTCTCTAATCCTTGAATTCCAATTTACTGGCGTCACTCTACGTCGACTTTCTGTGAGTCAGCAGTTTTTTGGGTACCGGTTGGAATTAATCTTTGATTTTACCTTTTATCGGATTCTCCAACCGGGCCATTTTCAATAGTTTCAGTCCATATCTGTGCCTTATCTTTTGTTAAGTGTTGGTGTCTGAAACTGCCCTTTGTGGGATTTGAATGCTGCTTTAGCGAGGTGAGTTGGGTTTTTGAATTTTTTGTCCTTTCTGTGAACGCCATCATTTTAACGTTGTTTGACTCACGTGGGCTGATCTTTAATTCCCTTTCTAATCTCTTACAGAGGCCTTCTCGTCCAACTGTAAGGCTATCTAGCGATAAGCAACCGGCTACCCCTACACAGGTATATTATCGTTTTTTTTAATTCTGATTTCTCTTTTTCTTGATGGGTGATTTTGATTACCGGGTTATAATGCTAATTAAGTTACGTGTGGAACCTTGAATGTGTTATTTCACAGGGTCCTACCGTCGGGTCTACTCCTATCTACTTCTACCGTCGGGTTCATTGCTGTCGACGGATATTGCTATCATCGAGCATCGCTAACGACAGAGTTTACCTTGGCTATGCCTGACTAACTGTACTACCCATAGAGTCTTGCTGTCCTTCGCCTATCAAGAAAGTATCTTCCTCCCGTGAGCAGTTCTTTTCTGGAAGCTGCCTGAGGAGCTAATATCAACCAAGTGAGACATTTCTATTTTCTTTATATACAAAGTTTGTGTAATTAGCCTACGAACTCTAACTATTATTTTTTTGCTTTATTTTCCAACAAAGATTAACTTTTTCTTCTTAGTTAAGGTAACATTTATTTTATTCTTATTTTCTTTTAAATTAACTTTGAGTATCGGGCTAATTTTGTTTAGCCTAAACTCGTTTGATCTAGAACCAATCCGATTTTGGATTGAATTTTGAACTTTTAATTGACTGACGCAATAACGTTGTAAGTCGAACTAGCTTTGTTATTATTATTCTCAATTTTCCACGATTTCTGTCTTATGTTGGATACCTGTAGATCAGATAACTACTATTGTTGTTACGGGCTAGTAGATTTTGCGTTATTCTTAATTTTTATTGTGGCCATTGATATTTTTTTATCCAAACAAACTGTTCATTATCTTTGTCCTACCGGTAATTTGACCGGCGAGTACTTACGCTTAAATTTAACATTCCTTTAATGCCATAATTGATTGGTTGCTACAATAACGCCAGGTTGGACTAGTTATTTTAATTTTATTCTTTGCGGCTGTTTCCAACGTATCATAACTGATACCCAGATAAACATAGTTAATTAGTAATACGGCTCTGTAACAAATCACGATTTGACGTCCGCTAATTAGCCATTGATTAAGTGATTATTCGAGTTACTTCAATTTTCCCATATCGAGTACATATTTACAGTATCGCTGGCCTGCGTTTATCTTTTATTGACGTAATTTTTTTTATTATTGCATAATGCGCTCATCATAGATTACGATTAAATATTTTGGCGTTTGTTTAAATAAAGCGTGTGATTTACTTCATCAAGTAACCGAGTAAAGCCTACTATTTCTGGTTGAAATGCAGTTGTTACCATAAATTAATCTGCCAGAATTACTGGACACTTTCTCATATCTTTCTCTTGGTCAGCCATGATATATTTCGTTCAATAGTAATAAAGCAACGCCTTAAATAAATAAAACCCACCACTACTCTTTGACATTTGAGCTAGGGCCTAATTTGTACGCTCGGCGACAACTCGTTCTAGCCTACGCATCGACACTAGTAAATTTATACAGTTTTAATATTAAATTCTCCGACTTTAAACTTTTCTTTTAATTTGAAATTATTCACTCTCGGTTCCTTCTAAGCTGGAGTGAAGGTTTTGTGCCTATTAGAAGGACAGAAAAAACGTAACAAATCTAAATCTCTTGTGTCGCCAACTTCTCTACTATGTAGTTTACCTTAGTATTCTGAATACAGGTCAGTATAGAAGTCCGATATAATTTGAGTATTTTATTATGGATTAGAAACCACGATACCTTGCTTGTTTTAAAGCTTGCTCATTGCCGTTTCTCCGTGTGAGAGTTTTTATCTGAAGATTTTCACGTTCGAGTTTTTTCGATAATGTCTTGAACAGTTTTGTTTTGTGTGTTCCCACATCCTCGCGGATTTCTTTATTCACTTTCCTGTTGAATGATTTGTATTCCCCAGGGGCCTTTTTCTTGAAATATTTTTGGAATTTTCTGTTAGTTCTAATCTCGTCGTTATTTCTTCCTGGTAGTATAACTTTCTAGTCCCTAATTCTTCACCAATACGAAATCGTGGTTTTTATAAACAGTTTTCCCCCTTCCTTATTAATGTTAAGTTTGTAGGATACACTAACCGTTCTGTGATCGCTGCCCGTATCGACTTGGTTAGGAGTGGATACAAAGCTACATATTTTTCGACTATTAGACAATACAAAGTCGACTTTATTTTTTACAGAGGTTGAAGATTCTCCATGTTTGCTTGCGTTGAGGTGATTTTTTGAAAAATATGTGGAGATGTTCGTTTCAAATATCTCTCCGCGAAAAGGAAGCGATGTTTCTGTCGCGCCCATTAAATTTACCCGTATCTAACTATTTTCTGAAGTTTAGAATATATTTACCGCACACACTATTTCTATTTTTCAAATTTTGTAGTCCGAATAACGCCCGAAAACCGAATAAAAAGACAAGTGATTCAGGTTCTAAATGCGCATGATCATGGTGAATTGCAATTAGAACTAGCCGACCGAATTTGCTTTCTCTTGAATCATACAAAGCTCTCTGGCTGATGAAAAACTGAGGAAATGATTCTACTGAACCTATGATGACTTGGTTTAGCAATAGTTTTAAATTCCAGAAACTCCAACATGTTTCTATCATGTAAGGTCACCATCCACGTTCCATCTTTTAATGAATATTTTTTTATGGCGTTTTAATTACTTAATACACAAAAGGGTATTATTACTTTAATTTTATTCACAATCAAGTATATTCTATAAAATTGTAATAGAGAAGATCTTTTGCTTCATTACGTCCTCGCAATATTGCATCATATCGCAAACACTCTTTTGACAGTATCCATAATTATATGCTTTTCCATTTGTAACAAAAAATTGAGATTCTGCGATTTTTTGACTATCAATGAGTCATCCACAAAATAGTTCAAAGCTTAAATAATTCAGATTCTTTTAATTGTTTGACGCAGAAACTTAAATTCATGTTTCGAAATAACAAGCACATACTTCAGCACCATTTGAATCATGTTCTGTTACCATCCAGAGAGACATGAAAAACCGATGGTCTACTTTGAATTGCCCTACACTGGTGTTCCTTCATTACTTGATACAGTTCATCATGAAAACCATTAATTATTCAAGTGTGTGTAGGGGTATTTGATTTAAACTTTGCACACTCAAATATATGTATAACATACCAATAATTCACATTACTTACTGGAAAGTTGTCATACTTTTTGGAACTTTCCTGTATACAATTCATGTAAAATCGATGCGTGCATATTCCTGATATACTATTTGATTTTTGACCCTGAACACTTAAAAAACCATTCTCTGATTTAACTTTTTTTTAAATAAATTTTGGAATATAATTTCTGTTTCTATATCAAACTGAAGTCATTTAAGGACTGAATGTAATGTTGACTAGATTAATGGGATAAGGAAGAGATATTCTTAAAACTTCTGTGTTTAAGTCTAAAACAATGAACTCTTCAAAAATTAACGATCGTAGACTGTGGCGCAAACAAAAAGGAGGAGGAGGAGAAGAAGGTTCTCTCATTAACTTACTGTTATATGATTTGATATCGCACTAGAATATATTTTTACTCTACAACATTTCATCATGTAACTATGTTCTTTGCAACACGTTTTTCCTATTAAAGTTAGCAAGTAAAGATTTTATTTAAAAACAAACCTAGCACCGGAGAGTCATGTTTGCAAAGCCCGGCTCCGGTAGTGGAGTCATAGAGCGCCACCAGTTCTTCCCAACTAAACTGGAAAAACTCCGCTGGTGTTGTACGGGGTTGCTAGGCACGCATATCAAACAAACGAACTCAATCTTAACTCAACAAGAAGCTGCTGTTGCTACTAAGTTATTATTTTAACAGCACCATACTACAGTGAGAATTTTCTTTAAAAGATTAAGGCAAAGGAATGTCGAAAGATTATTAAGTAATTAATAACTAAGTTACAATGTGAAGATTATACTACAATCCGATGTGATCACTTTGGTTTACCTAAGCTTATTACATATACGTATGCGTGCGCTGGTAGCTGCACCAATTATAAATGTAGCGATAATAATATGTATTGATAAATGACCACAATAATGACCAGATAAACAAATGAATAAATGAAGAATAAAATTAATGAGAGCTATTGGCGGTCAATGCTTGATTTATATTAAAAGAATAAGAGCGATTATATCAATCGGCCAGAAAAATAAATGAATAAAAAAACTTAAACTTCTGTACGATACCCCTTAGATCCGGTCGTCGAGCACTGGGGGAGGCGCGGGGCACCTCTTGGTACTGCTATGGTCCTCGATATCCCCGAGAGTGAAACTAGCCGAGGACTCGTTAGCCCGGCGTCACAGAATAGCCAACAGTTGGCTATTCTGTGCCGGCGTTAAGACTTGTAGCCCGGTGACAGAATCGGCTGTCGTGTAGCCCGGAGATAGAATTGATAGGACCCTGTAATAACCGGTTACAGAATTGACGGTCTCGATCTTGTTAGACGAACTCGGAAAGCCTCTAGAAATAAGGAAAAAGAGTCATTAGCATCATGGCATTCACGTTTTCACAAGCAATAGAAAAAAATAATTTCAGAAAAAACTTACCTAGTGCGGTATTTAAATGTCAAAACACAAACTAGAAACCAACACAATATCCCCAAAAAGGGTAGTATAGAATACAATACTAAATGCTGAGTCACTATGACTGCACTAAAGCAAACCTTCTTTTCACCTCGATGGGTATTTTTAGAAGGACCAATTCAGCGGTTCAATTTGCCTTTTTCCACTTCCACGGAATTAGAGAACCAACGTCAGATAAAAAGTGATAGAGCTGAAAAAATGCCAAGCGCTTCGATACGAGGAATAAGTCTTAGATAATAAACGACTTAGTTCTCGTTTATTATGGCTGCTAAACGACGGCGGTAGCCACAATTAACGAGCTGAAATTAAATTGTCCAAGAAATACTAGAAAATATTCCTCAACAAAATGATAAACTTTTAAAAATTTAAATCGACAGTAGCAATTATGGAAAATAGCCCATTCCTTCTACCCGGTGCCCCCAACAGTACTAACCGAATATTGCTAATATTGCAGCAGGCCGCGTGGCAAGATAAATATAAATACCTGAAACCAGCCAGAGGTCTCAAAAAGTTTTATCAGAAGTTGTCAAAAGTTATGAAATATTTAATCCGAAAATAAAATATGAATTCAACGGATCTAATGAAGCTTAAAAGCAGGTTTTATTAACACAATTCTTAAAAATATAGAACGGTTTGCTGACCGCTCTACGGTAATGTAATACAAATTAAGCAAAGCTATACTAATAACATAATGCCCTATTTTAATGATTTGATCAAACCTAAGCGATCTGTGGTTCGCTTATCAACTAAAATAAATATAGTCACAAAGTGCCTGAGGGCTACATAAGAGAAAGGGATGATAAAGATAGCTACTCAGGGCCACAACAGTGTTTTAAAAGCTAATACAAATATATCGTTAACCTATATTCAGAATAAAATTAATTTACATTAATAAATGCAAATCGAATCAATAAATTTAGAATTAATTAACCGAAGAGTATTGACCTCTTCTCAGTAATTCTTACCGCAAACACAGCATTTTTTTGCTAAATGCAGCATATGAAATTAAATTAAAAAATATTTGACACTGGCCAAATCGGAATGTTACATCTTGTAGTGTGATTTGTCGCAACAAGGCATCAGTTTCATCTTTGTCAGCAATATCCATAAAATATCAATATTATAGTCATCGCAAAGTAATATAATTTCAACATGTCTAAACTTAATAGGACTCCTGCAGAAATTATTACTGCTGAATCCACACCCAAAAAATTATCAGAAAGTTTAACTTAATTTGTTAATTCAATAACTCTTTTGTCTTGCAGCCAATTGTTACCCTCCTCCTAAAATGGAAATTACTGACATAAAAAAAGTCGAGAATCAGTGGGCAGTTTGGACACATTTCTATAAAAAGACCATCTTCTCGCGCTTTTTTTCTAATTAGAAACCTTGATGGCGGTCGAGCAAAAGCCCATGTAGCCTGCTTAATTGTCTGAATAAACGCGCTAAAATTCCGAGTTGATCAATATTTTGCTTGGCAGTTTTCACAGCCTGCAAAAATAATGCTTTTATTTCGGTCACCGTTGGGGGTACATTTTTAATTTTTATATTGCCTTGGAATGAAACCTGCTGTGTGACAAATTGCAAGTTTCAGAGCCGTATTTTACGTTAAGGTTGTGCTAATTATTACGCATTTTATAAAATAGATTTTGAGGAGGATTAAAATGAACTAAACCTGTAATTTAATAATCTTTGTTAGCGTACGTTGTCAGCCTGGATAAAATCAAATATGATGCAGTTATTTTCCACTAATGAATACCCCTCGTTTTCGGAAAAGCGTATTGTGACATGGAACCTGCTAAGTTCTTGATGCCTCTTTGGTAAGAACCAAGAGCTTGTTGAAAACGCTGTCAGTTGATACGACGTAAATAGCATTTCACTTGTGTGCATGCGGCGAATTTCTTGAAAAATTTCCTTTAAGTAAACGCCTTTGCCAATTTTATATGTCACCGAGTTTTTTAATGGTTGACCGGATATTGATTTAGTAATAACGTAGTTGGTAATGTAAGTACATAATCAGTCATAACAATTCATTATGATAAATAAGGTATTGCTTTTATACAAGATGAGTTTTCTAAAGTATTCTATCGCGATATCTGAGAAACGGTTCCAGATTCCGGGTCAACTCCGGGTCGCTCTTCTCTGAATGGAATCCAGCAGCTTGAGGGTGTGCTTTTGTGCGGCACCCCAGATGTGTGAGCAATATTCTAAGCACGGTCAAATTTCTGTCGGCCCAAGTTTGAACCTTCTCCAGGTCATGATTAATTGCTGTAATCTGCTCCTGCCTGCGGTGATATGTCTCAGTCGCTGGTAAAAACTTTTCTGATCTAAATTGGGAGACATGGGTACTGTCATTTGCAAAACTGTAAACAGGATTATTCGTTTCGGTCAGCAGGTCATTAATATAGATGAGGAACTGAGTTGGTGAAAGTATTGCGCCTTGAGGCAAGCCCGCGTTAATGGTAAATATGTCTGAGATGTGTCTATTAGCTGCAACTTGCAGAGATCGGTTCTTAAGGAAACTGGCAAGCTAGCTGCAGAGACAGGCTGGCAGTCCGAAGGACGGCAGTTTGTTTAGGAATACGCCATGCCAAACTCTGTCGAATGCCTTCGAAATAACCAACGCAATCGCTCGAGCCTCTTCGTAGTTCTCAATTGCCCTACTCCATATATAAGTGACATAGGCCAATACATCTCCTGTGGATCGCTCTTTGCGAAAGCCGTATTGATTATCGCGGATTATTCTGTTGTTCTCGAGGTACTTGTGTAGTTGCTGATTGACTACACGTTTTATGACTTTGGAGATTATTGGAAGCAACGCAATTGGGCGATATTTTGAGGGCGTGTTTTTTTGCCTTTTTTGGGACAGGTTGCGCTCGAGCGACTTTCAAAGAAGCAATGAGTAGACGCTTTTTCGGTAACACAGAGAAAGAAGTCTGGAAAAAACGGGTGTTAGTCCGTTGGCGCAGTTCTTCAACACGATGGTAGATATTTCGTCCGGTCCAGATGCCTTTTGCGTATCTAGTTCTTTAAGGATTTTATGAATATCACGGTGATGTAACTTGACTTCTGTCATTGTAGTGTTGATGTTCGATATGGTGGGGAGAGCTTCGCCTTGGGGGACGTCTAAGGTAGAGTGCGATGAAAACATTTTGGCGAGCTATCAAGTAGCTTAAATAAATTCCCACTTCTAGTTAATTTCTAATATGTCATTTTTCACGAGTCATGTAATAGCGAGTTTCTTGAGACTTCATTCGAATTGGTGGATTATGAACCACATTTTTTTTAATATCGAAGCTCATACCTTTGAAAACATCTGCTTTCTGGCAGTTTTGCCAGATTGTGTCATTATAAATTTCGAGAATCCTAACAATAAAGTTAACCCAAACTAATAAAAAAAATATGTATCTATTAGTCAAATACATTTTAAAAATATGTACTCAGTAGTTATTTAAATAGTGATAATATTTTAAGATAAATTCTTTTAAGTTACCTATCTTATATTTCTGCAACTATATATCAAAATGTCAGATATTTACATACCAACAAGTTAATAGTAGTTTTGTTATTGCTTCTTTCCATTTCTATAAAAAAATATCTATAGTCAGCCCCTAAAAGGAATGGGCAACGTGTGCTACTAAATTTGTATTGATCATACTGGTCCAATTATCTATTTTCAGTGTGATAATTAGTGTCACTTTCTTCCAATCAAGCACCTTGTTTGATATAGGCACTTATTCGAGGAGTAGGATAGTCAGGTGGTAAAATTTCACTGTCCCAACTAAATTTTTATATCAGTGTGCTTCCATGATCTCATCATCCTATTGTCATAATCTGGAATATGACGCCAAGAAAACTACAAATTTAGTTTGTGTGACTGGGAAATAGCTCCATTGGAAGAAGTAATCTAGCACTACCTCTATGTGATATATGCCATTAGTCAAAAGGATTTTTCCTGCCATGACTCTATACTTAATATGTATATCAGCATGTGCATTATTTTCCCTGAAAGCCCTTCCATCGATTAAATTGTCATGATCTGCCAACATGAAAAAATTATATGCATAGAGTGAACTAATTGCTTTGTTTAATTCTAAATTCGCTTAGATACTTATCCAATTATTAGATAGTGATATTTCACATTAGGTTAGCTGCTTGTATATTCTTTGAGATGAGCAAAAGAGCATACGCACATGAATTAGCAAAATTCTTGCTTAAATCTCTGAGGATGTATCGCATTAGCCAGAGCCAACAAAAAACCTATGACTAGGCTGAGAATTAGTTGAAACCTTGTAGTCCTACGGACCGCGTATATTTATTCAACTATTTCAGGAAGTTTCGTTATATAAACAGTCGATTGTATCCCTCTCATGTAGTTACGTATGAAGTGTCAGCTGGCTAGGTAACGGTGGGCATTTATACATTCCGTAAATGTATATGGCATCTCGGTGTTGTTATTGGTCAAACCATTCAAAATTTGAACTTCTATCCAATAAACGCGCGGGTGCCATAGTCGTGTACGGAATGTAATTCGGTGCCATATTCAGTTACGGAATGTAATAAATACTTTTGCCGTATAAATATATTCCGAAGGCTTCAAAGAGTATGGTAGAAGTTCGGAAAGGATAAGAGGTGTCTTTTAAAGACAAGCGTCTTCAAACATGCGTTTGTAGTTAGTACTGTTAAATTCACGCATGGTCCTTCGCTTGCTTCGCTCGCTCCGGGGTGCAATAAAACAAAACAAACCCAAACTAACCAAAACTAACCCAAACTACACCAAATTTAAAAAAAGAAACAAACATAACCTTAAAAAAATTAAAAACGCTTGCCACTGACGGGAATCAAATTCGGAGGCAAACCGAAGCACCGTATCAGAAGCACAGCATCTAATTACTGCCGCCACTAGGCTTGCTAAATATGATCCACTGAATCGCAAAGACATGCTGCTCAAGAAACTGTTATTACATTCCGTAAGTGCATATGGCATTCATTTACATTCCGTACACGCATATGGCACTCGAAGTTTGATTGGTTGAAATTTTAAATCCAACCAGTGGGATAGTGCTAGGTGCCGTATACATTTACGGAATGTATAAATGCTAACGGTAGGGGTGGCCGTGAGAGGGTTGAATACACAGAAATAAAATCGTGACATCAAATAATTTCAGGAAACACGAAACTTTTATGCGGAATGGGTTATGTTAAATAATGAACAATGAATTGTCAGGTGGGCGGGGGACGGTGGATTAGTTGTCAGTTGGCGATCCAAATCGGCCACAAAATGCAAATCATATAAACGATATCAGGAATTTTGAAACTTTGGTAGATGCTAATATTTAAAGTGAGATTTACCCCTTTCGGCGCATCTACGCCTTTATCGCCCAGCTGACAACTTTTCCACCCATATACATGCAGCTGATAATTTTTTTCGTAAATCTCACTATAAATATTAGCATCTACCAAAGTTTCAAAATTTCTGATATCGTCAATGTGTAGTGATTAAATTATGCTTGGAGCACTCGCAAGATGAAAAGTTAAATCAATAATAGTTTGATTGGATTTTCAATTAATTATTGCCACACAATTCATTAATAATGCAATATTGTTTTAAATTATTAATTGAAATTTTTAGTTTTGCAAAACTATATTGTTTATTTATATAAAAATATGAAATTATCAATATATTATTCTACTATAAAAATAAAATAAATCTATTTTCAAAATAAAAAAAAGAAATATTTCAGCTGTTTCATTAAAATCTATTATTTATATACTAGCAATTTAACTTCATAATAAAAAAAGTTATTCATCGTCTTTCAAATCTCGCCATCTTCTACATTCTTCTCATCATTGGACTCATCACTGTCCTCATGCCCAATGGGTAAAAGAAAAAGTCTTGTTCAGTCATCTGAAAAGATTAATTGTTATTTGTAAACAAATCAACATGAAAAGCACAAATATCATTAATATACCTTCAGTTTTTTCGACTTCTTGACTAATCATTTCCACAATTTCAGGTACTTGTTTGCCATCAAACTACTTGCAAGTGTATTTGTTTTCCTCAAGTTGCCATCCATAGTCAAGAGCAACTAATGTGGATGGCACTTGTATATGTGCGATGCCCCAAATCGTGGATATATAAATCGTCCTTAAAACGTGCTGTGGTAATTCTGATTTTGACGGTGGTAAGAGGGAAATTTTTTGTCGGGCAATCGAAATTGATTTAGATCTTCGCTGAATTTATAAACCTTCATAATTTTGGCTACACGACCATCATTCACGTTGTGTATTGTCTTGAATCCATACATCGCACAGACAAACTTTTCTACTTTAGAAAAAAACGTCATTAAAGTTTTTTTTCGATAAACTGCTCATACTTCCAAATACTTCGATGTACTCTGCATTTTTCTTCCATGTGGTAAACGGTCTTGTTTTTCTTTTCTTGAAAAAGGCAGGATTATAATCACAGCCAGTGAGAGCATGAAAAGCAGGCAATGCCTTATATACGTTTTCGCGCAGTACTGATAACAATTTATTAATATTGTCACGAATAGCTTAGGGGGTAGCGCGTTTTTTTAAAAGAATAAATTCTCAGAGAAGAGCCACGTCGCGATTAGTACAATGAAGGGGTCTCAATGCTTCCTTTAATCTACCACTGAATGTTCTACTCGTGAGGACACGCCTTGCTTAGCGTGCCGGGGGGTAACTGAGGTAGACCGGAACCGCATTACGTGGGATAAGAAGAGAGGATAAAATAAGCACGTTTAGTTTATAATAATAACAATGTATTGACGATAAAACTTTAACAATAATTATTGGTCAGAAAAAATGAGATTCTATTATACCCGATTACTACGGTGCGCATGTTTTCTCGATTTGAGGTACTGTTTCTAGGTTAAGAGCACTAAAAGATTTCACTAAACTTTTTAACTGACTATTTAGACACTTGTCTTTCTCAACACTCTGACAAACTTCTTGTCAGGACTTTACTATGGAGGTTGTGAAACCCTTGGTCCTAGCAGTCGTCAAATGGCTAACCGGTACCAGGTTTGGAAGGAATGGACTAGAACCTAAAGTAGTCCTATGACTAACTTTAGGAGCAGTCGTCAAATGACTAAACTTGGGAGCTGGAGGTAAGACTAAAGTCTGAAGAACTTAGGGTTCGTTAGCGTATTTATACTAAAAAAAGTAACATGGCATGCTTAAGGTTGAAAGTCGCTCCCGTTGATTGTTCGCGTTGTTTTTAGTTTGCCTTTAATGTTTATATAACAATCTCCAGGTTCAAGTTCAAACTTGCGACAGCGTGATATTTGTTTAGTAGCTTATGCATTTTAGTAGATTACAATATATAGGAACCTTTCTTTATTTCCTGTACCTATTTTCATCCAGCCCTTTACATCTGATTGCCTTACGACCACATGTGTGTTTTCCTCGAGCTGGCAAACTTGAAAAACGAGTCATGAAGAGGCCGATACACCTCTTCATGACTGTGACAAGACAAGCTTTCCACAATGTATTTGTAGACTCTGCCCTTTTGCACGGTATAACTATAACATTCTTCAGCACTCAAATACAATGTTTTGTTACGCAAGAATGGAGCCGCTTCATCGCTTTCCCAATGAGTTGAAAAAATTATTAGAGCTTCTTTAAAATTTATATTCTTCAACTCTTTACCAAATTCGGACCCACGGACGCACTTGGTCTGAGCCTCGTATTTGGAAACGTTGCCGCCTACTTTTTCATCTTTGATGAACGGACTTGGATAAGTATTCGATACTACGATAACGGTAGTCGCTCTTTTTTATGTTAAAATTTGTAACGTTAACATTTCTAGGCTATATTGCCGAATAGAAAATAAACTGCGAGTGGACCTCTGCAACATAAGGGGCATCAACACAAATATTAACTTGGTCCACCAGCGCCTCACATTTTAGCTCTGTCAGAAACAAAAGTGAAATCAAGCACAACATATTTTTACTAAAATATATCAGGATATGGTCTTTACTCCCGATTTTAATACAACTCTGGATTAGCTGTTTTTATACGAGACGACTTATGTTGTCGACGAGAAGAAACATACAAACCTAAGGACTTAGATATCATGTGGTTCAAATTAAGCACATATCGAGCAACAAAATTCTTTTGTTGCTTGTATAAACCACCTAGCGAACATCAATATAAACGATTGTCCTCAAATCTTGGCAATCAATTCGATTTTCTGCAGATCAACTATCTATCCAACGACAGAAATTGTCATAGTAGGATACTTCAACCTAGATAACATCAACTGGTTGAAACTCTTCAACAGAAACGACGATGCAGGATGAGAAGTCGGGTATTTTGCTATAAGTCATGGATTTACTCAGCTGGTTGGCGAACCTACCAGGATCCTCGAGTGTCAAAAAGGCGTTGGTAGCCTCCTGGATCTATTCTTAGCAACTAATCCTGGCCTCTAGACCGTAACTATCTATGTGGGCTCATCAGACCACAATCTTATCTCCGCACCTGTGAACTTGCTTTCAAAATACAGGAGCCACAGATACCCCGAAAGGTTTGACACTACAAATCTACAAAGTGGCGTGATCTTCGAGAGTTTTACCTTTCTTTTCTTTGGAAAGATGTCTGCTTTAGGAATCAAAACACCCCTGAATCCGTTGATGAGATAACTCAAGTTATCCTAGCTGGTATGGAAGCTTTCGTCCCCTTTTCTATGAAACGTATCTCAAACAGTAAGCTATGGTTTGGATAAAACTGCTCAAGAGCAGTCAATGCTAAAAATGCCGCCTACCATAAATGTCGCCGAGATCCGACAGCTGAAAATCGAAATATATTCGTTACGACAAGAAACCAGTGTAAGCGGACAATTGACGAGAGCAACGAGGGATATAGAACAAGCTTCTCAACTGGCCTAACGGATCAAGATCCTTTTGGCCAAAGCTGTCAATCCCACCACTGACCAAAGATGATGGAGCTCAATACCAGAAACGACAAAAGGAAAAGCGAACATTTTTGCGGAAATATTTACAAGTTTCCCTGACAATTTATTTCCACATGCCGACATTTGAGATTCAGGCTCCTTACGTCCTTTCTTATTTTTCCTATTTTTTTCATTCCACTGAGCTGCATTACGATACTGATAGGCATGGTATTTAATCTTTAGTCATAATCCACACCAAGCAGTCCTAAAATAAAATGTTTGAACACACACCCCTAGAGCTGGTCGACCGATAATGGCTCCAAAGTGTGCTTTCCATGATAGGTGCAAAGCAAAACGTCAAATCAATTTGATAATTTTGTTAAAATATCAGACATAAAAAATTTAATTAAAGAAAATAATGCTGCCCTAGACAAAATCAACTAAAACCGAAATAGTACGGCGTTTATAGTGATATATATACATAAACCTTCCACCGTGAAGTAGCAATTACAAAATAAGGAAAGATTAATTATTGTTCTAAAGTGACTTATAGCAATTTTTATTTCATGGTTGATACTATCTCTTTTTACATTTTAAAACCGGTAATCAACCCCGTTTCTTCTGCGAGTGCTAAAGAAACTCAAGAAAACTAAAAAAAAGTTTTAATTACTAAATAAATATCGAAAGACTTTCCCGTAAACCAATCGAACCAATGAAGAGTAATGACAATGACAATGACAAGCAAGGAATCATGAAATCATTTACGCAAAAATCTTAAGCAAAGTTAGTATTATTTAGCATGTTTTGGAAAGATGCCAAACCACAAGAACGAGAAGAGAAAGTAAATAACTGGATTAGAGAAGTAGTATTACACCGTGAAATGTTTCCATAGTGAAGGGAAAATCGGATGATTTTTAGAATCGAATATCTTGCATTCGAATACTTTTGAAAATCGAATGATTATTCGAATACAAAGAATCGAATTATTTGGCTTAGTCGCGATATCCCAAATATTTCAATTAGCGATTCAACCTCTCGAGATTTCGAGTGACTTCGAAGTCTCGCTCTCGAATTCAAATTTACAAATTGTCTTATTCTGGATTGTTGGATCTTGAACTGCTCATTTTTGATACATTTAAGCATAAGAGCAAAATCTTTTGCAAAGATTAGCGAAAACATCTACGATTAAAAAATAAAATATTGGTTAAAAGTTGTTTTGTTTAGATATTATGTAAAAGTTTATTAAATATTTACTAAAATCACCACTTCTTAATAATTTTAATTTGAATTCCCAAAACTTCTTATCTTCTGTATACAGTGTGGAAAAAAGTATGGACTACCCCTAATAATTAAGTTGCCTTTAGTTTTTATGAGAAACGCTCAAACACGTCAATTTAGTTTTTCAGTTTCCTACATTCCGACAAAATTCATTTGTTTTTTTATTGACATCTGTCAAAAATATGACGTCATCGACTTTTTTTTTTAATGGCAATATATGGCATGCGATACATCATTCGAAAGGTCTATTCTCACTCAGTATATTCCTAGATTTTTGGCCGATTCTGTTATGCCGTTTGAAAATGGCGGCTGTTCAATAGTAAAAATTATCTTAAGTTAACTCCCAGTAAAAGGAAAACACTTTTTTATTTCATTAGAAAAAGACGCAAAGTATTGAGCATAGTTTTATTGATACTTACACTAAAACAGCGAGCAGTATTAAATAAAATAAAACAAGAACATAACAAAAAAGAATAATCATAATTTATAGAAATATTAATAAAATAAAAAAGGCCTGCTAACCATTATCATTCTTGCGGCACTTTAGATCATCAATATTTCTGGGTCTATTTAAAAAAAAACCTTAGATTTCAAATAATCCCACGAAAAAAAGTCCGAAGGGGTCATATCAGGTGACCTGGTGGCCATTCAACGTGACCCCGTCGTCCAATCAATTTTCCTGGAAATATTAAATCGAGATATTTTCGAACTTCTCTTGCATAGTTTGTTGTGGCCAAATATTTGGACTGGGCAAATTGTGGTCAGGATAAATAGTGACTAAAGCTGGCAAAAGTTCAAACTGCAGAGAATCTTACTGGAACACCAGTAAGATTTCCTTCAAATAAAATTGGTGCTAACACTTTACCTCTCAATATGCCTGCCCATAGATTAAGTTTCTCAGGGGATTGATTATGAGCTTCTTGAATACATCGTGGATTTTCTTTGGGCCAATATCTACAATTTTTCCTGTTTACAGTACCGTTAAGGTAAAAAGTCGCTTTCATTTGAAAAGAAAATATTGGCGGCAAAGTTTTCATCTTAATGACAAATTGGTTGCACGATTTCGTAGAATTGCAGTCTTCGGTCGAAATTATCCTCATTTAATTCGTGTCCCAGGCAGACTTTGTAAGGGTGGTATTTTTCTTTGTGTCAAATTATTTGCAAAGATTTGTGACTTACTCCCATTTCAAGTGCTATTTCCCGACTGGCACTATGCGGATTTTTTTCAACAGCCAATATGATGTCAAGCTGAATATTTTCATGTACCTTCGGCTTTTAGGTAAATTTTTAACACGGCCATGTTCCTCGTATTTTTTTAAAAATCTTGCAATCGGTGGATTGCGAAATAGGCGTTCGGTCTGGATGAATTTGATTGAAAAGTTCACGTGCCTCGTTAGTAGATCTGCGACGATCTCCGTAACCAACCACCATAAGAGTCTCAATACGTTCTTTTTTACTGAGCGACACTTTTTATTTATAAAAAGAAAAACATTTGAATACAAGGCAATGATAGTAAAACTTACTAATGTTAGCACTTGTCAAACTGACAATAATTTTTGTTTGTTTATTTGATTTGTCTAAGCTTTCTATGACCACAACTGATTGCGTCGACATTGAGATATCGAATTTCTTTTTCCACGATGGATTTAATAACAAGCTCAGGCCAAGAAACTTAATGGGACAGGCATTAAATGATACATTCTTAGGACTTTCTTAGTGTGATTGACAATTGATTAATAGTTTTGTTTTACAAATAAGAGATTTTTTTACTGGGAGTTACCTTAAGATAATTTTTACTATTGAACGGTCGCCATTTTGAAACGGCGTTACAGAATCGCCCAAAAAATCTAGGAACATAATGAGTGAGAAAAGACCTTTCAAATGATGTATCACATGTCATATATTGTCATTTAAAAAAAAAGTCGATGACGTCATATTTTTGACAGATGTCAATAAAAAAACAAATGAATTCAGTAAGAATGTGGGTAACTGAAAAACTAAATTGACGTGTTCGAGCGTTTTTCATGAAACCTAAAGACAGCCTAATTATTAGGGGTAGTCCATACTTTTTTTCCACACTGTATTGCAAAAATACATATGTCATACCGCATTTAAAATTAATAATGTGTTTACTACAGAAGAGAAATATTCAACAATTAAAAAACTACCACAGTAATTAAACTACTCTATTTTATACTTTCTATAGTATAGCGCTTTCGATTATTGTTCACAATAATACAACCCGCTATTATTTGTTGCTCAGACGGCAGACCAGCATAATCGAACAAGTTATTATAATCGCATTTGACGCGAATTGTGCCAATTCATATTTCATTTCGATTCAACCAGCATTCGAGGGACGATTAATTCGTTGTTATCGCATTCGAATATTTCTGGTATTGGAATTCTCAGTTGAGAATCGAATACATTCGTATGCAACCCAGAATCGAATACTTCGATTATTTGTATTCGGCTAGTCCCTTCACTAGTTTCCAATATATGATGATATCATTCTCATGTAAGCTTTTATTTGAAACTTTAGCCAATGTAAGCAAATTTCTGTGACAGTAAATTTTGACAGAGTCGTGAAAATTAATGCCAATGAAATTTAATTTTAATTAGCAGGCAAGTAAGTATTTTGTAATTATCTGACCGTTATAATATATAAGCAATTGCGGCCCTAAATTGCATAATATTATAGGGCCCCGAACCTTCTGACGCCATATTTTGTGATTCCGGTTTTGGATTAGAAGTTTAGGCATCTGATTTTAAAAAATCGTATAAATCTTCCCCTTTAACGGACCTACAACAGATGCGGAGCAATAATCCTGTCCCCGATTTTAGCGCAGTACGTGTTAACTGATCAGTGATGTCAAATTTCACATTAAAATTCCGCTCGATGCTTAAATTAGGGAGAGTAGGATTTACACATGTCAAAATCGTAAACTGACGGAGCCAGAGCTAAGTAGCCGATAATTTATTGCCTTGCATTGAAATTAGTAACGATTGAACTGGAAATATGTATTTATTCTATTTGAAATGTATTATTATTTGGTTAACAGATGAATTGTTTGATGCAGCTTCGAATTTAATAAGAAAGATAATAAGGAAAAGCGCTTACATTGAAGAAACATTTTCGTACAGAAAATGAATTTGAATGAAAATTTAAAAAGGCACCCTTTTGCACCTCGACAATACTCCACGCGGTGACCGATTTTTAAGGCATTTTGATGTCATTCGAACGATAAGTTTTTAATTTCTTCACACGTCCTCATTTCCAGATCTCATTGGTGTTGAGGCACCCAGCTTTTTCCACATTAAGAAATCTAGTGAATTTAAAATTGGTTTCAGACCATTGGACGATTCGAGAAGATAGTATTGAAATAATTTCGTACAGTTAAGGCAAAGTGATGAGGTGTCCTATCTCTTTGGAACCACATTTTCTAACCTGGCAATTCAGAGCAGCCCCTGTTGGAGTCACGTTGGTTTGCGATTGTCAACTAACATAAAATCATACAGTGGAAAGTTTGAACTTAACCTTGAATCGCAATTATAAATTGTTGTTAATTAAAGTATAAACTGTTATAATTAACCTTGTTGGCAATTCAAAACAATACTGGAATTAGAGGTCAAAGTGTGGTATAAAAAGCTGTGCAGCAGCCCATACCGGCAGACTTTGATCTCCAGTGCGAACTACCGAAAGGGAAAAGCCCCTCTGGCAGATCAAAGCTCTCACTTTAAAAAAAAACCTATCAGTGCGAACTACCGAAAGGGAAAAGCCTCTCTGATCAGGCACGCCTTAAAAGTGAATCAGTGAAAACTAATAACGCCATAAGGCAAAGTTCTGTTTAAATCAACTACAAATAAAAAGTAAACTACGTAACTAAATATTCAGCCAGATCAAATAATATATCCGCCCTTCAGTCTAATTGTAACAGCCCTTCAGGCTAGCTCTCCCTCTCTCTCGCTGCTGTTCGTGGTTAACATTTTCGCGAGGAATATCCCAGGGGACTTACGAGATATGCATTCCCGAATATTTTGGTAATACTTACAACCTTCCATACCTAACCTGAAGTTAATAAACCGAGCCTTTTTTACACCGAGTGTTTCTATCCAACTCTCCAACTACCTATATCTGAGCTCCGTCTTCTGAAAGAGCACAGCGAAACTACTGCAACGAAATTAGTTCCATAGGCAACAAGCGGTAGGAGCGTATATGTGACAAATAACCGACTCCATAAGGCTTTCGTTTACAAAAAAAATAACCAACGATTTGCATCCACTTATAAATTTCCACTTATGGAGTTTAATATTTAAATATCCACTGAGGCTTTTGTAGAAGTCAAATGAACTTACTTCTACGTAGCAGCTTACACGATTTATCCATACTTGGACAATCATCGACACGTACGTTGCCCAGACCAGATAGCACCTTTAGCTCAATAATTGTGATGCATTTTATCGTAATTTCTTGTGCAAAATAATTTATCACCTGCTAACCTTGTCTCTTGTACTTGATTTTATCAAATTTTGTTTTAGCAGTTTTGGATATAGGTCCTTAAAAATGATTTCGTCCAAATTGTGTTTTCTTTGAAACCGAATGTAACCTTTATTTTTTTGTTTTGTATAACACAATAACGTAAACTTGGGATTTTATGCTCAGAGGATGGTGCTTTAAAATGAGGTTTGCAATTTCCTTAAAGAAGGAGAAGGCATTTAGTACTGATCAAGCTTTCACCACATAAAAGAAATAGGTTATATTTATATTTTAAATTAATATTTTGGGGTCTTAGCTAAACCATTAGGAGCTTAAAAAACATTTAGGAAAGGGCCAATGTAAATAATATTTCACCTGATTAAATAATCATTTGTAAGCGTTTATTTAATCTTCAACCAATTTTTCATATCTCTATCCCTCTAATTTTGAGAACCTGAGTGCGGTGAACCAAAAAAGTTACACGATGAACAAAAAAAGGTCCGGCGTTTTTCAGTAAGCTCAAAGCAATGAATATACAGGGTGTCCGGAAATAGCATCGCCAAATTACAGAGGGTGATTCTACATAAGAAAACATGATCATTTTTTCATATGAACATGGGTCCGAAAATGCATAGTTTCCAAGATACAGGGTGTCAAACTTTTTATAAAAAATCAGTTTTTTGTTAATAGTTTAAATATGATTTTACTGATTTTGTTGAAATTTGGCAGGGTTATCTGTAGTAATAAGAGGCTCATTTAGCCTTAATTAGATTAAAAATATAAAGTCCAGTGGCGTTCCGGAGAGCATCATACCGAATATTATTGACAAAAAAAGTGTGCGCCGCTGACTTTTTCAAACACTTTATATTTTTTTCGTATTAAGCAACTAAAAATACAATAGTTTTGATTCTCAAGTTGTTTTTGTATCTTGCGTCGTTTTCGATAAAAAAAGTAAAAACAGGTTTATTACATTTCCAGACTTTTTGGATAAAATCGATATTTTTATTTATATCTTAAATATGCTTTTACCGATTTTATTGAAATTTAGAGTTCTGTAGTAATAGGCGGCTCATTTAGCCTTTATTAGATTAAAAATATAATGTTCAGTGGCGTCTCGGGGGGCATCATACCGAATATTATTGGCAAAGAAATGTACGCCACTGACTCTTTTAAACATTTTATATTTTTTTCGTATTAAGCAACTAAAAATGCAACATTTTTGTTTCTTAATTTGTTTTCGTATCTTGCTTCGTTTTGCAGAAAAAAATAAAACCACTTTATTACAGCGTTTGATGTAGAATTTGATGCCCTAAAGAAATGTAATAAACTGGTTTTTTTTTTCTCGAAAACGAAGCAAGATACGAAACAAATTCAAGAAACAAAAATGTTGTATTTTTAGCTGCTTAATACGAAAAAAATATAAAATGTTTAGAACAGTCAGTGGCGCACATATCTTTGTCAATAATATTCGGTATGATGCCCCCCGGGACGCCACTGGACATTATATTTTTGATCTAGTAAAGGCTAAATAAGCCGTCTATTACTATAGATAACAATATTAAATTTCAACAAAATCGGTAAAAGCATATTTAAGATATAAATAAAAATATCGATTTTATCAAAAAAGTTTGGAAATGTAATAAACCGGTTTTTACTTTTTTTTATCGAAAATGAAGCAAGATAAGAAAACAACTCAAGAATTAAAAATATTGTATTTTTAGTTGCTTAATACGAAAAAAATATAAAATGTTTGAAAAAGTCAGCGGCACACACTTTTTTTGTCAATAATATTCGGTATGATGCCCTCCGGGACGCCACTGGACTTTATATTTTTAAACTAATTAAAGCTAAATAAGCTCCTTATTACTACAGATAACCCTGCAAAATTTCAACAAAATCAGTAAAATCAAACTTAAGATATTAACAAAAAATTGATTTTTTATAAAAAGTTTGACACCCTGTATCATGGAGACTATGCATTTTCGGACCCATGTTCATGTGAAAAAATGTTCATGTTTTCTTATGCAGAATCACCCTCTGTAATTTGGCGATGCTATTTCCGGACACCCTGTATATATTTACAAGTTCATTAGTTATTTTTTCAAACTAATTTATAGAAATGCTCATTTCAAATTCGTGTTATCATATTACCAAACGGAAGATTAGTATGTTATTTCTTCACTGTACAAAATATAAGTTTGGTGCTGTTAAACACTTTAAAGTGACTTACGGTTTGAGATGGGAAGGAAAGCATTGAAATATTGATGATGATTAATTATTATGGAGGCTTAGGGAAGCATTTGCGAATTATTTAATGATGTACGTCCGGAGAGGCCTTTACTTGTGAAATTCATAGTAGCGAAATCGTTGGATAAATTTGTGGGTACTAGTCACGTAAAAGCTCGGCCAGAATTAGGAGAAGTATCTCAGTGTATTAAGGGTGTATTAAGGAATATAACGCAAATCGATTGTTGGAATATTAGCGACATTAAATTCATAAAAATTAATATTCATAATCAAAAGAAAGAAAAAATCGGGCTTAAATCCAGTACGAGGATAGCTCATAATAACGTATTACAGTGAGTGACTTCTGCATTCGAGCCATGCGCACAACTGTTACAGCGACTCTAGAAGCCATGATAGATGTTCTACCAAAGTACATCTCCGTTCAAGATGAAGCAATGTCGATAACCCATCGACTGCTGCAAGGCCTGGTACCAATATGCAGGAGACGTGGGGCCGACAATGAAAAACTGTTAAAAGAGATTAGCGCTGGACATACTATTGGAGATAGACAGTACTATACTATAGTAATTATTGGCTACTACCTGACCTGTGTATGTCAGGTGAACCTGGACAACGATAAGCTTAGCAGGTTACGGATAGGTGGCACCGGCTACAACACACTACTGGTTTGAATTTCACTGGGTTTGTTTAAAGC
>MU186281.1:15204-31488 GCA_016904865.1 Pissodes strobi | reverse complement strand
ACACTACTGGTTTGAATTTCACTGGGTTTGTTTAAAGCCTCAAGTACTCTTCTCTCATCTGCTGACCCTATAGCCATACGGACGAGCCGTTATACGGCGAAACGCGTCTATGGATGGGTCGGCAGGTGAAAAAGAACGAAAGGTACAAACTTTCTGATGCATTTTCCTTTAGTGTGTATACCCCTGCCACAAAAAATGTACTTTATTACTTTATTAGCCTTTTTATTGTCCTATTAGGGAAATCTTAATTTATATCGAGTTCAGGTATTCAGGCGCCACACCGTTCAGGTGGCGCGGTAACGCCAGCGGTAGGGACTGCAATCTCGCTATACATTTTGAATCCCGGTATTTGCGGTACTATCGATTTCAATCCCGCTAGATACCGGTATTTGCGGGATCACGCAAGTCGAGCATACAATTTTGCAGTTTTTTATGTTTTGTTATTTGCAACACGGAGAGAATTATTTGATACCATTTGTCCTATAAGGATTAATTTTATCCAAAATCGAGTTCATATAGCACTAGTCCGACATTTTATTAATTTTACTTAATGATTCGATTAATTACCTTGAATAATCGGCATTGAATAGATTCAATATCTCTATGATTAATACCATAAAACTCAACATATTAATTTTATAAGATTTTTATTGATATAAATAAGTAATTTTATAAAATTAAATAAATTTTAGAATAAAACCAATTATACATTAGATTTATTCTATAAATCAATTTATAGGTTTATTCCTTTTTTGATCAAACATATCAAAATAGCTGATGAACTGCAGTTGAGATTATTCTTATACGAGATAAAATTTGTCACTTATTTGATCAGGGCTTACAAATATTGAATGTTTTTATTCGCAATATTAGGTGATATTTATCAATTTTTTACTCAAATCTATCAGTTATTTAACTGAACTTATCAAAATAACTGATGAACCGCTGCTGAGATTTGTCTTATATTAGTTAAAATTTGTCACGCATTTGATCAATTTTATTATATAACTAGTGTTTTCATCCAAAATATTAGGTAATTTCTATGAATTGTTTTACTAAAATATATCACTTATTTGACTGAAACTGCTAAAAAATTAGTATTTTTGTGCAAAATCTTTGATCACACTTATCAAATATTTTATTGAAATCTATCACTTATTTTACTGGATTTGCCAAAAAAATATGTTATTGGTTCAGATGTTTAAGGTTTATAAAAGAAAAGCTAGTACTACTGACAAAAAGATATATTTTATTAAAAAATTAAACTTACACTTATTCAATAACACTTAATATAACTCAAACATGTCTGCTTCATACAAATGTTTTAAAAATCTTAGTTCTAACCATATATACCATTTTAAAGTTTATATTACAATGCCTTAAGTTTTTAGCAAATCTACACATTTTACACTTTTTTAAAAAAGAAACTGAAACATTTAAACAAAGTGAGAAAAGAATTTTAAAATAAAACTTTCAAATGTAGATACAAAATACCTACTTTAAAATTGTAATATTAGAGGTGATAAAAAAATGTAAAGTTGAAAAGTTTGTCAAATGAGCATCTGACGTTTCAGGTAAAATGATACAAATACAACTTTTGCATTTTTTAGAGTCTTTTCCTATCAGTTACGGTATCAAAACCTAAGAACCCTATAATAAACATTATTTTTATTATGAATGTAACTTACAACGTAAAACGTAAATAGAATATATTAGCTTTTTGCAACCCTTTATCAAGCTTGGACTTACTAAGTTTTGTACCAAATTTTTGAGTAAAATGCGGCCACTCCAGCAGCAGCTGACATATGTTGGTCTTTGAATATGTTGTGAACTCTTGTCTTCTTTCCTCAAAAGTTTCCATCCATTTATTTTCGATAATATCCCATGGCTCTTGGTGTTACTTGAGCCATGTTTTACTGAACAACGGTGCTGATGAAACTAAACTATCTGTAAAATAAAGAAAAAAAAAAGCCGTTATTAACAAAAACCGATATTTTGTAATAATCCATTCTTTAGTTTGGGTAAGCCAAAAAAAGTATGATGATTTCGGTGATGATAATAAAATGATTGAAATGACAAAAAATTTGACTGACGTTTGCCACACTATAAGCCAAGATACAAATATAACGACATTACAGAAGGTTTATTTCTTTACTTCAAATAGTAAATTAATATATCAAAAATGTAATGAGACCAAAAATAAAACAAACGAGTGATAATAAATACTTTCCAATTTCCAATGCAGTTTGGCTGTTGTTTTTCTTCCGCTTTTTCTGCAGCGGAAACAAATTTGCTTTTCTCAGCTTTTGGACGACATTTTATAGGCCTAGTAGAGACGTCCTCCTGGCGAGCATTTCCTCTATTTGTAGTAGTACCATTATTAAAAATTTGCATAGGTACTGAAATTATTATTACAATACTGTCTGGGTTAAAATCTACTTACCGTGCTTTCTCCACAAGATTTACCTTTAATATCTTTAGAAATTTTTACGAAATATCTTTCGAACATAAATTTATTTTTGTTGACATAGTTTCGAACAATGTCCTGTACTAACATTTCTCGATTTGTTAGGGTCAGCACTCCATTGTTGCAGCTTTATATAATTTTGCGACTCTCGTGGCTTCTGAGATATGTTGACAAATCCTAAAATGTAAAGGAAGATGTGTTTTTGATCTTTTGGGGGAGATTTTCCCTATTCCTCCCAAGTCTCATATCTACGCCTTTGAATTTTAAAAATATTATATATGCAGGATGGAGACCTCAATAATTGCTGCATACATTCTAACCTCAATAATTAGTGTGGTTGTATATTCAACCCTAAAGAAAGGTTTCATTAAGTTCCATTAAGGTTGGATATACCCTAGTCGTCACAATTTTGGAATATTTCCAAATTTGGTCCCGAATTTTGGGAAATATTGGCATAGATATATCCATTTTCTCCAAGGTTATATCTATATTCTCTAGACTTTTATCACGATAGCCAACACCTTCGTCTTGACGAACCTGAGGCAAAATTGTGTTGAGAAATTTGTCGTTCTCGTCTAAATTGTCCATTGTTTGAACTACAAATGCAATTTGCATTTTCTAGACGCTTTTCTTATTACATTTTTGTACGGACTAATCATTTAAATTCGACCCCATTAAGGGCGGCTACGATTTTTAGAACGTAGTACGTTTTGTTCTTACTTTAAGATGGATGCAGCAACAAGAACTTACCTCTGTCACAATAAGACACCCATTCCCGGTGCACACACAAACCACCTTACACAGACAATAAATTGTAATAATTATATTAGGTAATAATATATATTTCAACGGAAAGGAGCAACCATAAAGAAAGCAATATAGATATTTTATCATGTCGACGGGAGCACATCTGTACCCTGGATACTGCGCCAACCTTCAACCTGATCTAACTGCGGGCCGAGTACCCCTGTCCTTCCAAACAAAATCAACACAAAAAAAAGGATCGTTTAATTAATTTTTTAGTAAAGCTAGTCACTTAAAAATAAAACGAACATAACAACCTATAGACTCATAACATTTTTTATTGTATCTATCGGATGGCGGGTTGAATCAGTCAAAAATTGTATTAAACAGCTATTTAATACACTGTTTGACTGATTCAACGTACCATCCGATAGCTCCAATAAAAAATGTTGCGAGTCTATCGGATGATGTATTGATGTTATTTTGTAAGTGGCTAGCTCTATCAAAAAAAGGGTTAAACGAATTTATTTTTGTGTTGATTTAGTCAAAAAAAAAACAGACATTGTGTAAAAATCGCTCAATGATTGAATTGATTCAGCTCGACATTAGTTCAAATATTGAGGTATTGATAGTAGGTACGGTGCGCGGCAAAA
This sequence comes from Pissodes strobi, assembly GCA_016904865.1. Classification (NCBI taxonomy): domain Eukaryota; kingdom Metazoa; phylum Arthropoda; class Insecta; order Coleoptera; family Curculionidae; genus Pissodes; species Pissodes strobi. Next base: position 27,624 of record MU186281.1, on the reverse strand, counting down.
GTTCGTATCATATGGGAAACTTGAGCATGGGCACCGCACATTAACAAGAGACTAGAAGGTCCACTCTCAATCGGCACTTTTGATGTAGCGCTTACAAAGGTGAGACGCCAGACTTTAGACGAAATGGGGCGAAACGAGGGACGAGGCCTGAACGGTTAGCCAGCATTTCGCCAGGTTCCGTGACGAGGCAAGGAGAGAAATACTGGGGGCTTAGAGTGAACCTTCTAGTCTATTGTTAATGTTCGGTGGCATGGGCATGCAAAAACGTCAAATAAAAAAAGGTTTATACATGAACCTATCTAAAAAATAATTGATTTTGGAAAACCTGATTAACTGGTTCAATACATTGAAAGATACAGAACTAATTTTCAATGTTATTGGATTAATAAAAAACCGTTTCAAACTTATCTAAAAGTTCATAAAATGTTGTGAAAAGATCAATCTTATAGCCACTTATTGTATTTATCCAAAAAGGAATCAATTAATAAAAAAAATCGACAAAGATACCCAGTTTTTACTCGGTAAACTTTAGGACTGATGGAAAAGTTGTGGAATCTATCAAACCCAGTTTATAGATTCAATACAACGAAATATAAAATCACTTCTAGATATTGTTGAATTTATAAAAGGCATTGTAAAACCTATCTAAAATTATTAAAATTGGTAATATGCCTTCTATCCTAATTTACTGTTATCAATCCAGGGAGATTTTATTCAATTTATCCGAAATGGATTGTATTAATGCTAAGGTTATAAATATTACTAAATTTAGGACTAATATCCACTAAATGATGTTTTGTAAATAATATAAAATAGTTTTATGATTTATATCAAATTAATTCTCTCCGTGAAGTAGATAAAAATAAAAATAAGTTCTTTTTTAAATTTATATTAGAAAAGAATCAGAAAGCAAAGAAAAATTTATTATTTAGGACTGAAAATGTTTTCTTAAGAAACATAACTTGCTCAGGGTATCATCTGCCAAATTACTTCTGATATTGGCCAACTAACCCGCCGCGCCGCCGAAATGGCTCTTTCCGCCTCAACACTTGTTGGCGCGACGGCTTTGAGACAGTTGTATGCCCTTTCAACGAACTGACGTCAGACGTTTGTACCGGGTAATTTTTTATTTCCCCCCCCTCCCCCCTCAACTTTTTTGTGTCACTGTGTAGAAAAAAGATGTGAATATAAAAGTTGTAGTGCTGGAGAAGTAGTTCTCAGAAAACATATTTTTGTCTATACAGGGTGTTGCAAAAATTGCGAAAAACAAAAAATATATATCTTTTTTTAAATGGGACACCCTGTATATTTCTCCTCACGATGAACGGTCTTTCTTCTCCGATTACAAAAAAATATCATTTATCTACATTTGCTTAAGCCATTTCCGAGCTATTTGCCTTGAAAAGTTGACAAAGCATGAATTCAAACCAATCGAAGTCGCCTTGCTCGCCATTAAGAAAAATATGAAATGGATCAAAATAGCCGTGAATGATAGTGACAAAAACAGCTATTATGTCAAATTATTAGCTGTATTTTTCATGAAGGTTCCCTAACTGGCGAAAGATATTTACAATTTTTAAATCAGGAAACAGAGGTTCTCTTGGATATGCTTCCAATTCTCCAATATGCTCAAATAATAGGCGGGGAACCGTCCACTGGCCACCGAACAGCCCAGATCTCAAGCCTTTAGATCCTTTTTTGTGGGGATATTTAAAAACAATGTTTATGCTTAGAGAAGTGCCATTATTGAAGAGCTCAGGGTGAGAATTTTATACTATATAAACGACCTTAACCAGAAAAATCCAATTTTTGTTACCCATGCAACAAATAAATTAGAAAGCGCACCGGGAGTGCGTATATTCAACAATAATTGAAATACTTAAGTTTTTTATTATCAAACATGTTAAGATACGAATTTGTATACAATAATAAAAAGTGATTAAAACAATGATAAAGGGGATGGGAATATATAAAAAATGACCCTGTACATTTGTACTACCTACATGCTTTCGTTAACAGTAACTACGTCATATTCGTCCTGGTTATGCTTGCAATATAATCTTTCAATTATTTTTATTATCTCGTTCCTTATAACCGATTCTTTGCTGCAAAGACGTAACCAACTCTAAGGATAAGGGTGAGTTGAGATCTTCTAATTTTTTAACCATAAATTATAGAGTAGTTTCGACTAAGAGTAGTGTACTATCCCGGAGGGACAGTACTTCTACAGCAAGCTTTATTGGCTGCAGGACTTGCTCTAAACTTTTCAAAGATAAAAATTCTTGTTCTGTGAAACAGTATTCATTGTTCGTTCTAAGATCAAGTATATTATTTACTAAAACAAAAGGAACATCTAAGTTTCCAAAATGAAAAATGGTTTAAGGGCGTCCGTAAATTTAACTTGCTTCGTACTCATCGTAAGATTTCCATTGATTAATAAATATACGAATTCGACTGGAGCATCCTCGTTCAAGTTACTGTTACTTTGTCTAATAAAACACATATTTTATCTTATAATCCTACTTAAAAGTTTTAATGGTATAAAATGGGGTTAAAGTTTCCGTACCAGCCACTATATGTATTTAAAATGTATCTTTTCTTTAAAATGTAGAGCTTTAAAAATGCTGCATCATAAAATTATTTATCTGAGATATTTCCAAGAATGAAAAGTAAAGTTAAATCTGAGATTAAAAGCTCACCATAAAATAGTAAAAGGGTCGGAGAAGAATAAATAAGGTCATGCTCTTATAGCAACTTCTAAATTTAGGTTTAAAATTTGTATACTTATATAGCTTGAAAATGCACGGCCTACACTTTTTAGAAGCTTAAGACGAACACAGACATCGGCGCGAAGAGTCAAGATAAGTTTGGTAAAAAAGTGTGTACACTATAGCCAAACTATTGATTTCCAAGCAAGTTTTTGTAAAGCCAATATGCTATGTCACAAATTTTTTGATCTATTATTTTGAAATCTATTCTATTTCATGCCGTATCCCGAAATAAATCTTTATGTATTAAGTTGGGTTTTGGAACTTTCGGCAAAGTGCACTAAAACAGAGTTTTTTCACAATTCCGAAACATAATTTTAAAAGAGGAATTTAATATATAGGTACCAGTTCAAATGTAGTGAATACTTGACTACTTAATGTAGTAACCAGCCTTAAGTGTTGGATGCCAAATATGAAACATTATTTGCTAATTTCTCATTATGTCAGACTTACTCAGCGGATTAATTTTTTTTAAGACATGGGCTCTGTCTTGGCAGTTAGAGTAGGGCGCCACTAATTTTTTACAAGAATTTTAACAATGGTTAATGATCCTTTAAAATGGGATAATAAAATTTTGAAAAATACCCTGTAAAAGAACGTTAAAAAATTCTGAATACACAGATTAGATATTATTTTGACTGCAATTTACCAAAATATTCATCAAGATTAAAAATAAATCTTTCAGGACAATTAATCCTATTTCAAATCAATTTGAGGTTATGGTTACGCTCTTAAATTAATAAGAAGATTCTCTTGTAAGGTTTCTCATCGATATTACAAGAATAATAAATCAAAGCAACATGAGATATTACTTGATAAACTATGCTTTATAATTTTAATATTGCCCAAATCATATTATATAGGTATAGCCAGTAAATATATGCAGGTATAAATGAAATGATAATTAAACAAATTTAACTTAAATCAATCCCGTGGCAGCGACAATATCAGTAGGCCAATAAACAGTCCTCAATAATGTCAAATCAATTAAATAACCAGTGAGCTAAATATGCACATATATAGCCATTAAATATCTATAGGTAAACGAGTTGAGCACAAGTCGATTCCAATATTAAGACGACTAATTAAATTTGTACATTTCTGTTATGTGATATAAATTACTGCCATGAGCTTTACAGCCAAATATAGTAAAGTTTAACCCAATCAGCTATTCGGAAACTAGCCAAGTTAGTAAAGTTAAGTATCTTCTTTAAAGGTAGGCTAGATCAATAAATGAAACGAGAATTAACGAAAATATAAACGATATACTTCAAACGGCTTACGCTTGTTTAGTTCTAAATTCGTTAATTAATATGATATATAACGATATACCATATACGGTAATTAGGGCAAACGATCGACAGTCATTTTGTAACGGAATATATGCTTATTCCGCTACACTAAAATTTAAATTCAATTGCAAATGATTCTCGATGCTTAATATTTAAGTCGTCAGGGACATCTATTCACGAATGGGTATATTTCGTGCGAATAACGATTTTAGGAGCGCTAGTTTGCTATTTAGTATCTACAATTCGTGAATTTATTTTACTATAGGTTACTATATTTAATATTGGGTATTTCTATTACTTGATGCTACGTGCTTTATAGTGTTAATCACATGTTATAAATTAGCCAATAAAACATCGGCAAACATAATTTTTTTCCAACGTCTTGAATTTTGAATACGCGATGTTGTATCTTGTGTTGAGACGTTGGCGAGTGAGTGCTGGTTTTTTAATCTTGAAATATTTAATTCATCTTGCAATATATTTAACTAATTCTTTCATTTTTAAGTACTTAATTATTATTTGTTTATGATTCGCTTAGTCTTATTCGACTAAAGCAAGAATTTAGCATTTTTATATTCCACTTTTAATTAGCTTACATCTTCAATATTTTTTTATTATTGTCGTGACCTTAAGGGTAATATTACCGAGTTATTGGTGAATATTTGCGTCTCTTATTAATCAAATTGATGTAATTTGAAAGAGGCTTAGTCCAAATTTTGGGAGATCGTAATTATTTTATCGTTCAGTGGTCACACACATTATTTTACGTATTTTCATTCAAATTGAACAGTATTATTTGGGTTAATTCTCGGAGTAAATTCTATATATTCCTGCAAAGGTAGTAAATCGTAAGTTCAGTAGAATTTCTACGAATTTTTCCTCATAGTATTGCCGGTTTTAATGTTTTTTCTTTTCAGGCTCATTTAATTAAATTTTCAATTTATTTATTACATCAAGCATATAATTGTTAATATTCGCCCTGTCTAGTCTCAATCCTGATATACCGACATTACTTTGCATTTATGAGAGGTTAATCTCACATATGTAAATTTATCTGGTTTTATCTTTTATGTAAATTTCTATCTCGATGCGAGGTAGTGATTATATTACTATCTTTATCTTTAATTGAATTGAGGCGCAATTGCGCTCAATTTTCGTTTATGTGCCAAGGGCCTAAGTAAAGTCATAACACTTACTTATTTTGAGTCAGAAGACTCATTGTTAGAGGTTTTACCTCTATTTCTCTATCTATTATAAGTTTCCTTTTATTTCAATTTACCGAGAGTCACTGGATTGGAACGTTATTCCATTATTTCCTTTTGAATTTTAAGTTTCAGTCATCATTTTTCTTTGCATTTTAAAGTAAAGAAAATGATATCATTGATATCTTAAGTAACAGTAATTATTTATAATAACAGTTGTTCAGGTTCACCGATTCTACCGCCACATCTTGCAAGAATCATTCAGGCACCCCCGAGACCGGTTTCTACCTTGTTAGGCGTCATCAGTCAGGTTTAGCCTGATTGAATCCTGCAAAATGGGCAACTCAAATCAGTGAACCCGTCGTCCAGCGGCTTTTCTGCAACACTGGCGCCATCTGCAGTTTGCAGTTTGAACGCCAGATAGGTGAACCTGAACAACTGTTGTTACACTTGGAGTTCTTCTCACGATTTCTACCACTTTATTATTTATAATTTTTGCTCATTGTCTGCTCAAATTAACGTTGTAACTTAAGTTTCTGATTATACCTGCTTTTACCAGTGAATTTTCAATTTGTAGATTGCCTCATCATATGTTTAACATTGTCACTGATGTTCACATGATATTTCCTTGAATATTATTTAATTAGCAATATACATTGGTCTAAGACTAGTTTATTTCCTCTTGCATGTAACTCAACACCCCCGAATTGGCTGAAGGAAACACCTTGCTTGGCAAGTAGCAGGTATTCGTCCACTGGGTGTACGGAACCACTCTGAGGGAAACAGTACTTCGTGAACCAAATAAGTCCTCGATAAACCCAACAGATACTAACTTGGGAACAGGCAGAAACGGTTCCAGTAGAGGTCCCAATACGATCGCATGGTTAGAGAATAATTGGACAAGCTAAGTATTAGCCAATCAGAAGATAAACATATTGTAAAGACCAATTATAACGCTTCATTCTTTTTTTAATCTTTCACATTAATTTTAATTTTCATTACTAAGTCAATTTATTCATCAGATAAACTTCCTTTCAAATAATTTCATCAATTATATTTGTAATTTGATTATATAGATAAACTCCATTTCAAATTTTATCAATCGTATTTGTAATTTAATTGTATAATTAATATATTGTTGTTTTGGAATTCACTTCTTTAATTTATCGCAGGATAGAGGTCTGTGAGACATTGCGAATTGTAAGGGCAAATTTCTGATATTTTTATCTTTATATTTATTTATATTTAAGTATTCATATTCAGTTCACATTGCTTCTAGGAACTCTGGCGCCCACAAAAAATTACGGCTAGTAAAAGAAACAACCTACCCCCTGAGAAAAAACCTTAAAGAAAAAAAGAAGTTTCAAAACGAACATCATTTATTAAAAAAATTTCTTATGGTCATGAAAAGTAGTATACAGTTGGCGAACAACTAGCATTTCATTACAATTTGATTATATATTCATTAGTTAAAATGATGCATAATGGTAAGACATACACGGTTATTTAGGCAAACTATTTACAGTCGCCTAGCTATACAATCATTAATTAAAATGATATATCACGGGAAGAAATATACGATAATTAAGGCAAATGACTACAGTCACTTGATTATATATTCATTAATTAAAATGATATATACCGGTAAGCTATATACGATAATTAAGGCACTTAAATAAATTAAAATGGATTTTACTTGATTCTGATCGAGTTATAGATATTGGGGCTTCCTGCCTAATATATCTCCACCTTGTGGTTGCATCGCCCTGGCAAAAACCTCGGTACGGCAAACTTACGACGGGATTAGCTAGATCAGCGTGAAATTCTACCTCACAGAAGGAATTTTGTCCTATAGAAGGAATTCTATCTCACAGAAGAACTCTAGCTAAATGATAAATAACTTTAGCCATCTTAAATAGGGCCGAATTTACCTTTAAAAAACGGGGTCACCACACTAGTTCATCACATAACGTTTATAGGCGATATGGCCGATAATTTTAGAAAATATACATTCTACTTAATTTGCTTAATACTGAAACGAGACAATCCGGCGGTAGTTAGCCCTGAGGGTTAAAAATAGCAATGATAAATTCTGATATGGGAAACGGCTTGCTCGCCTCGAGTGTTCAGGCAAGAAGGGCTATCAATTTTCTCAAAAAAAGTATATATACCACCTCTGTCAAGTGGCGCTCCAAACGGATATACCTATCGAGCAGGTTGGTACTGCGGAAGTAAGGTAGAGAGAGTATCGAGTAAATCGCAATACTATAATCAATAATATTTACAGCGTTACAATGTGATTATGCATATAGATAAAATCTCATCGTTATTCAAAATAACATGCCTGTAACTTGCTAATGCAACATCTCAAGTCACCTCAGTCTCTTTTCAAAATGAAATTTCATTCTATATATTCTGTGTTTTTAAGGGTAAGAAGTTATTAATTATTAATCGCAGAGTACATAAATAGGTAACTACAGGAATCGAGCGGAATTAGCAAATATTTACCTACATTAGCTGTGTGAATATCTTTCTGAATGATATATATTCAACTGAGTCACTTTATTAAACTTAATTTATATTTTACCAATAAATGTTTTCTTAGTGGAAACGACAGGCCTGATAACTTTAAATGCTTCAATTATTACCTTAAATATTTTAATTAAATGAAGGCTTTATAATTTCAGAGCATAAAAAAATTAATAGGCGTTTAATAGGATTTTCTTGTACCCGGTATTTATGTTTCTAAAGGAAGAAGGAATTATTAGAATTATAGCCAATTAATTTAGAAATGTTGTGAGTGAAATGTTGTTAATAGCATTTGGGCTTGGGTCTTGAATACTGTACAAACTTTAGCATTGTAGATATTAAATTGATAACGAATCTTCTTAGCTATTTGTGTAACAAGCTACGAAATGAACGCCTTTTACGCATACGACGCGACGTGCATATTGTCCAATGAATGCCTAAACGGCATCGTTTCGTAACGTGCTATATACAAGACTTTTTCTAAAGGCGTGTTAGAATTCAAATACAAAAATAGTTTATATATTAAATAAACAATATCTAAGCATGATTAAAAATGTGTTAGCTGTTTTCACAAGACGCTGGTCTTATGATATTCTTGTGTCATAATACGCTTTGACCTGCCTATTTTGCTCACATTTGCCCGCATTTTCCTAATGTACTAGAAAAATGTCCATTCCAAGAGTCAAGTTAAATGTAGTATCTCCAGAGACAAACCACCAGGAGACAGTTAAGTAAACTAGAAAATAAAATTTTGTATTTGTATAATGAACTGTGACATTTGTTTGAATTTTTTCTAAGTTTTAAGTAAGTACATATGGTATGCATATCTTGAATTCACTTATTAGTGTTTGTATTACACTCTGACTATTAATTTCAAGTGAGTCATTTGTATTAATGAATATACTTTTTATGAAATATGTATGCATTTTGATTAACATGCCTTGTCTAGTGTCTGCGGTAGATAATTTGACTACTGTTTCGATCAACTGCAATTTTCTTATATCAGCGACTTTGGTGCTCTGTCCCTTTTGATGAGGTGGAGATTTTTAAAATTTTACTATGTACTTGTGTGAATATTTATCTAAAACTCTTTGTGAACATTGTATATACTCATCCTATTTAAAATTAGTCATACGAAAACATATTAGAATTAAAAGATCCTCACCGCATCAGAATGGATAAAATATAGGAATAAAGCAATCAAAGAAACATTCAAATCTCTCGCAATTTTGTCGGCCTAAGCTAATCGTGTCACCTGCTTTCATCTTTCATAAAGCCAGACGGAGATAGCATTCATCTTTGTTTCCTCGCCTATTACTTCGGACCTTTTTTATCATTTAGTTGCCTGTCTCTGGTATCTGCGTTCAGCACCAAACGTCTATACTCGTAAACCCAATAGTAGCTAAACCCCACGCAAAACAAACGATCCCGAGTCGGCCCGAACGAGTTTCGTTATTTATCCTTGTCTATATGGTCTAGCAAAATGCTTCCAAGAGGCCTCGTGGTCTAGTGGTACGATCCTGGGTTTCCGATAAAGCATCCCCCGATCGATTCCCTTTGGTGGTAAAAAACTTTTTATATTTATTTAAGGTTATGTTTGTTTCTTTTTGTAAATTTGGATTAGTTTTGTCTGGTTGCACCCCGGAGCGAGCGAAGCGAGTGGAGGACCATGCGTGAAGTTAAGATTGACTTCGAAATTCGTTCGGACCGGCTCCGGATCATTTGTTTTGAGTGGGGTTTAGCTGCTAGTCGTAAACCCTATTGAATATACGTAAAGGTAATTTCATTGATACGAACGTTTTCTCGGTACTTGCATTCCTGGAAGGTTTAAGGTATCGCGAAATCGGCGTAAGAAGTGCATTTTCCATGACCCATATACAGGGTGAAACAAATTCGCTTCTCACCATTAGGATCTCGGAAACCGTAAGAGATACAAAGTCTGTTAAATGAGGGCAAAGTTGTGCAATTTTAGTGCCATTGATATGCCGTTGAGAAATTTGGAACATTCCAACTACTTCCGGAGATATCCGTAAAAACCCGAAAAGCAGCTATTTTATTTTTATTTTTTCCTGACTCTATTTGAAGAGATAATATAACATAAATTTAACATTATTATTGCCACTTTTTCTCCTTTATAGGAGAAAAAGTATCAAATTTTAAATCTGACGTTTCGTATCCGGGCCCCCATCATCAACTTATTTTTTTAAATTACGGACCTGGATTTTTTATTTAATTTTTTAGAAGCCTTTGGTCTCCCAAAACCAACGATGTGTCACACTTATCAATAAATCAACAAATCTAGATTTTTTCCGTAAGAGATAATATGTTAGACAGAGATGGAGCGATCTTTTCCGATCTGATTTCACTTATGAGAAGATTTGTTACCGCTATTGGATAAGTGTGATACATTGTTGGTTGTGGGAGAATAAAGGCCTCTAAAAATGAAATAAAAAATACAGGTCCCTATTTAAAAAAAATAAGTTGATGGTTGGGGCCCGAACACGAAACGCCAGATTGAAAATTTGATACTGCCGTCTTATAAAGGAGAAAAAATGGCAATGATAATGTTAAATTAATTTTTTATTATCTCATCAAATACAGTCAGGAAAAAATATAAATAAAATAGCTGATTTTCGGTTTATTACAGATATCTTCGGAAGTAGTAGAAATTTTCTAAATTTCTCAACGGCATAATAATGGACCTTAAATTGCGCAACTTTGCCTCAATTTGACAGACTTCGCATCTATTATGGTTTTTGAGATCTTAATGGTGAGAAGCGAATTCGTTTCATCCTGTATAGTCAATGACCGATATCCATCATGAACAAAGTCAAAAACAAGAAAAGTTCTGCGCTTCGCGAGCACAAGAGAAGTTCTCCAGTAAAAACGCAGTTAAGTTCTGCGGACGCCTCGCCCCCTCGCACTTTTTTCAACACGGTGGCGCGGGCGGTATTGCTTTAGAATTTAGAAGATCATGGCCTCCTGATTTATCAAAAAAAAAGATCTATAACAACAACTCTTTTTAATACTTTGGAAACCTGATTTATGTTTTAGGTATTTTAAACAAATAGGGATAGTTTTCGAAAAAGTTGCACAAGGCATCAATATTACAGATAGGGGGTGTTATAAAAAGAACTTTTCTGTTTATTTTAATTTTGTATATTTGGGCGCCGTGAGGGCGTTGATTAACCGGGAAGAAGCGGGCAATCGCAGAGTATTGCCCTGCGTGCTCTGCCTCTGACAACGACCCTGGCCGAATTACCTAAATCGAAAAATGCCAATAGTTATTTGTTTCAAATAATCTAAGTTAAGTCTATTGGAAATATTAAATATTTGCTAGTTGAAATTATTATCGAATTCATTACTTGGTTTGATCTGATTATGCATATAATTAAAAGCCAAGAAAATTACATAATTTTTGCGTAAATAACGTATAAAAAATACATCTTTAACAAATTGCAAATGAGCGCCAAGTAACGAGTTTCACGCTTCGAAGTTTCAATTCTAACCCACACTGAGTTCTCGGCTCGGATTACTGACCACATATGTTTCTTTTTAAAATGAAATTTCATCTCGTACCTTTAAACCCTGTATTATAAAGGGTCGGACGTTATGAAGTCTAAATCGTGGAGCACACGATTGCACAATTACAACAGCGACGAATACATTAGATGGAATTAGCAAATATTTACCTACATTTGCCGTTTAGATATATATTTGTATAGTATATAAATATAGTCAATTCAATTACTTTATGAAACTTAACGGTACATAATAATACTAGGGATAATTATTACACTGCTTTTAGATGTTTCAAAATAATTTAATGAGATATTTTTCTCTACATATGTTTCGGCTTGATGAGGCCTTTATCAAGAATAGTTATATACTAAAATCTAAAATTGTTAGACCCTACTAAACCGCCTGACGGTATTTTGTTTGTATTGCACTGTCAATTATGCAGGTGTTTAAAGAGCAGGTCAGTTGGTCGTTCGTATTTAAAACGTGTTTTTTCTGACTTTTGGTTTTCTAGGTACTCCAAAAGGTTCAGCATTTTGCTTTTTGCTTCCGTGTGTTAAGTTTGACATTATTCGTATCTATAAAATGGTTATTTTCTATACTAAGTTTTGCTAAGCCAGTTTTTAATATTACGTAAAATGTATTTTTTGTGTTCTTTAATCCTAATATTTAAGTTTCGACCAGTTTGTCCTACGTATACAGCTTCACAGTTCACACAAATTATTTTGTAAACACCAGATTTAGATTGTTTGCCAATATTGTCTTTATTGCTTATTAGTCTTCTCCCTAGATTATTCTTATTAACGTGAATTGTTTTACAAACAAATTTATTTAATTTTTTTGAAACTTTATCTGTAATTTTCGGAATATAATTGATAAATTTAAACGGCTCCTTTTCTAATTCTAATGTAGGGTTATAAACTTGTTTAGTTAAAATGTTCTTGTGTTTTTTCTTTATTAATTTGTCAATCAAAGCGATCTTATAACCATTGCATTAATTGCAAACTCTTTGACAATGGATACTCATTTTTGGAAACTCGCCAAGTCTAGGGGAAAGCTGAAAAGTCTATGGATGAGACTATGAAAAGCGGAAAGTTTTACTTGCCAAGA
>MU186281.1:0-10204 GCA_016904865.1 Pissodes strobi | reverse complement strand
GATAGAATTACAGCCAATTAAATTATTCATAAAAGTCATCAATGAATAGCTTATAACTTTTGGGTGCGACCATGAAAATTATATGAGGTTTTAGATTTTCAATTTATAATAAATCAGTTCCACAGTTGCTGTGTTTCATGGAAGCACGTATTTCTAGTTAAACACAATTGGCGAAAAATACGATCACATTTGCGCGTGAGTTTAAGTTATTTCCGTTTATTAAGATCATATTCCGGTTGAGGTGATAACTATACCGTATAAGTTTAGACTTATTAAACACTTTATTTCTTAGTCGTTAATTTATTCTGAAATGCTCTCTATATAGAAAAACTAAAAACTTGATTCAAGATTAGCAACTTCATTTAAGAATATCCGCCATAAATTTTCAAAAGGTAGGTATTTAGTTGAATTTGGTATCGGATCAAATAAACATAATTGTTACCCATCTCGTGCAAAATTCCACAAAGGTAGCAAAACGACAAAATAATATATATTTATTTGGCAATAGCTCCTAGCGACTGCTCTGATTAAAAATTAAACTGCAATTGCCTTCATAATAAATATATTTAATAATTAATATTCTAAACACTGTAAATATTCTATTAGTTCCCCTAAAATTATTTCTATTATAGCATCCTGGCAACATTGAATTTTTATTTTACGACCTTTACTCGATAATTCCCAATTTAAATAAATTGTTTACATTTATTGAGTTGCTGCTGAGTCCTTTAGCGAATATTTTGCAATTAACTGGTGTTTTTTTGTGATTTTTGCAAAAAAATTTGGTTTATATTAAGTAGTCATGGTGCATGCATGTGTAATATATATAATATTCAATAATTACGAGCATTAGTGAGTGTGTCTAGATATCCGATACCGGAACGGATGGATACAGGCAAAAATCCTCCATATAAAAATTGGCTGGTCAACCAGGTCAGGCTGGGCCTATGCCCCTGGTATTTTTCTTACAAATAGATGGGCGAAGATTGTGATTGCGCATCTGCCGCAAAATTGTGAAAGATGATGAAGAGGCGCTTTGCTGTGAAAGCTGTGAAATTGGCTACACAGAATCTGGAAATTACCAAAATACATACAAAAAGTTAGAGAGACCGAAATTAAATGATAAGGAACAACAGTATCTAAATAATAATGCTGTAATACAGGGGATACCTGTCAAGTAAGTTCGGAATATGCCTTTTTGTCCGAATCTATTTTGTTGCCACAAAACTGGGAAACTCAAGAAGAGAAAACTAACCCGGTGCTAACCCAAACTTACCCAAGACATATCCAAAATGAGGAAAAAACTGTTTAGAAACATAATCTTAAAAAATAATAAAAAAAAGCAACGGGTTTTGAACTCAGGCCGTCCAGGTGTGACCCAACCATCTAAGCCTCTCGACCACCAGGGCTCTTGCCACAAACTGATTGCATCACGAAGACATATTGTAATACGAGATGGATCGACTAATAGGAGGTCGATTTTTACATAGTGCTCTACTTGTGTAAAGGATCTTAAAAGGCCCATGATGATTGGCTCCTAAAGAAACATCACATTTCTGTAAGAAGGAAGAAATGGTATTGGTGCCTTTTCACTAGCTATTGTAGATGGTTGCGTACTTTACAATCCAGGAATTCCTTATGGATATTGCCTGAACCTATTTGAAAATTGGCCATAGCTTGAGAATTGATCGTGGACGACCCTTCAGTCTTTTAAGTACATCCAAAACAATTGCGCCAGATGACATAAAGTTTACGGGAAAAACCACTCCATTGGCAAAAGGGAAAAACAAAGAATATGTCAAATAATGAACTGCACAGGAATGCCTGCCAAAAATGCAATATTACGCTTTGCATGCCTGGTTGTTTTAACGATTTTCACAAAAAAAAGTAACTCATAAACTCTGATATTTTAAATAAATCAAAATAAACGTACACACTTTTCTGATTTTTTATATCATATTATCCCAGTGTCCTCATACGAAAACAGGAGTTTTTTGAAAAACTTGATAACTTGTTTCCAAAATAATATTTTTCTACGCTTACTGATATGGAAGGAATCTTTAAAAAAATAGTTAATTTTCGAAAAAAAAAAATTGGGCGTTAATGGGTTAAGGAAAACCTTTAAGAAATGGCTCATTAGGCAAATAGTCTTGTAATCGTTGTATGTTTTGACTGTAGGCTTTTTAGGAATTGGTATAAATGCCAACAGTAGCCAGTCCTTAGGAATATTTCCGTTTTCATAAATTTGGTTAAATAGATCCGTGATAATATCCAGATGCACTTCATCAATAAGTTTAAGCAGGTCTCCAAGAACTTCACCTGGACCTGGTGCTTTGTTGTTCTTCAGTCTTCTTATTTCTTTAAGAACTTCCCAACGGGCAATGGGAGGTCTTGCTGTTATTAGAGTTTCCGTGATAACTGACGTTCGATTTTCATCGTCGTAAAGAGTATGTATGTATTGACGCCATCTATTTATTCTATCATTTACGTCCAACAGTGCTCGTCCATTTACATCGGTGACAATGCCAGTTTGTCTGGAAATGCGCATTTCAGCGGCTTCGTTTAATTTTTTGTGCATATTAAGTATGTTTTTTATCTAGTTCTTTTATTTCGTTACACTGCTGTTCCAACCAGGTCCTTTTGGCTTCTTTGATTTTCCTTTTGATGTTCTGGTGAATCTGTTCTTATTGTGTCTTATCTTTGTTTTTCACTTTTCTACGCTGGTGCATAAGATCCGTAATCTCGTCTGTCATCCACTTGATATTTTTTCTTCTTTGCTTAGAAGAAATATTTTCGTCCGCTACTGATGTCATAATATTTTCAATGAATTTAACTTTCTATTCTACCGAGTGTTCTACATTAGAATCAATGTCTCCACGAACTCCATCCATTTTTAAATTTATCTGCCCTTTCACCCGTAGTATGATGTTTTGATCTTTCAACTTTTGTGTATCATATATTTTGTATTGCAGCTTTCTCTCGGTTTTCTTTGGCCGCAATCTGAGAATTGACAGTAACAAGTCATGATCTGAATAAATGTCTGCACCTGGATATGTCTTTACAGACGTGAGTGAATTTCGAAACCTCTTATTTACTGTAGTAAAGTCAATCTGCTTTCTGACTATGGGTTGGTCATTGTCTGCATGTGATTTCCAGGTATGTAATCGTCTGGGAGGTAACTGGAAGAAAGTGTTCATTATTGAGTCGTCAACTTCTTTGCAGAATTGTAAGAGTGTCTCTCCTCTATCGTTTCTCTCACCCAATCCATAAGCTTATTAGCTTTCAAAATTAAACCTAATAACATACAAAAAACCAATATCATCGTTTCCAAATTAGCATGAACACAAAAAGAAAACTAAATTAAATGTAATGACCTCTGGAAAAACAATGCTATTTGTACGTACTTTCTTGTATATGAAGTTTTGAAAAAAGCCGACCAAAAGTGCGAAAACATAATGACAATCGAAATAGAGACATGCAAGAATATTTTCCTACCTCTCTACATGAGTTGCAAATAGAGAGCTAAACATTTTTTAAAGACTTTTTTTAACAAAACGATAAAAGATTATGTGCCTCACCTTTATAAGTACACAATTGAAGTGAAACTTTTTAAAGAGATATTAGAAATTTTTTTTCGTTTTTTTTTCTCAACTTTTGCCTCCGGTTTCGACACTTTTTTATTTTATTTTTCGTTTTTCTAAACCCCTTTTTCGCCGAAAACCGCGTTTCTCTCTCTTTTTTTTCATATTAATTTTCGTTCTTTATTTCGTTTTATAATACTTTTATTAACTTTTCGAATTTTTTTTTTATTATTATTTTTTTCTTATTTTATAATACTTTTTTTAAATTTCCGAACAATCTTTTCTTTTTTATTATTATTTTTGTTTCTCAATTCGTTTTATGATACTTTTAATAACTGTCCGAAATGTTTTTCACCTATTTTATCAATTTTTTCCCATTTTTCCAATTTTTTTTCTTCTTTTGTTCATAAAGCATTTTTGCCATCCCCGACCTCGTAGCTGAACTCCTTCGCATTTTTTTTGCGGAAAACCGCGTCTCTCTAGCTTTCAATAACTTTCCAAACAATTTTATACGTTAAATTTTTTCCAATTTTTTCAAAAATGTTTGGGTATCCGGGGAGGTGGGGGGGAGGGAGTGGGTGAAGCTTGTCAGATTTTCGATCCGGGGCTTCGTTGCAGATATTTCGGCAAAACACGTTTTTCCCCCAAAATCCCCTTTTAAATTAGAACCCCACTTCAATAATTACGAAGTAGATAACAAATTAAATTTAACAAAAAAAAGACAATGCCACAATTCAAAATGTCGACCGGTTTTTTTTTATTGCTGTTTTGGGAACGCGCTGAAGAGTGTTCCGATTAATATTTGATAGTACATCCCGCACACGTTGTTCAAGTATTTGCACATTATCAGAGGAATCTAGTTCATAGAATAAATTTTTTACATGTCCCCATAAATAAAAGTCTAGGGGAGTAATGTCCCGACACTGGGCAGTCCAATGCACAGGTCCACTGTTAGATATAAATCTCTCACCAAAAGTTTCTCATAAAAATGTTTGCACCTCTCTAGAATTGTGAGCGGGACATCTTGTTGCAACCATAAATTGTTAAACTCAACTGGTGGAGCAATTTCTCCAGTTGCTGGTACTATGTCAGTTTGTAGCGTTGCAGGATATATTTCCCCGTTCAGTGTCTGCTCGTTAATGAAAGGCCCAGTTAATCGATTTGCTAGAAAAATATCACAGGAATAATTTAATAAAAAAATCATGTTTAGTAAATATTAATTTTTTACCATAAATTCCGCACCAAATGTTAAAGCCAAATCGAATTTGCAGCCATCGTTTCTTACATGGTTGAGGAACTCGTGTAGAAGATGTAGGATTTACGGCAAAATATTCTTGAATATTTCTATCTCGATTTTTTTGACACTTTTTTAGTCGCGGTGTTTCAACACTTCCATAGACAAGTCGGTTCCTAATAACATTTTCACCAGCCTGAGGTTTTTCCGGAAAAATTTGAAAATAATTGTTGGCGGTACTCGCATTTCTTTGCTTTTTAATATGCCACTAACATGTCAAACTTTTCCACGTTTGAGAAAATCTCCGCCATTTCACTTATTTTAACAGAAAAAAAAAATGTACCTACTGAAAACAAAACGGCCGCCATAGAAAAAAAGTTGATGATGATATCTCAAAATGGAAACGTTGAAATTAAAATCTGAATGCAGGGATACCTTGCCCTTAAAAAGTTGTTTCAGTAATAGTTTTACAGTTTTTATAAATATTTCCAAATTAAAAAAATGCAGAACTTTTTCGAAAATGCAAATGTTTTGTTTCTTTAAAATATATCAAAAATTAAAAAACCATCTTTCTATCTCTTATAGTTTCCAAGATTCCAATACATTCCCTACCAATTTCGGACACACTGTATACCCTCAGTAGGTATGTAAGATCAGTCCAAGTACATGATTCAGTATAAGAAATTAGGCATTTTTATCGTTCAAATGACAATAATAAAAAATTTATTTAATATTAACAAATTTTTTAAATATATTGCAACTATTTCAATAGGTTACTTTATTTTCTCAAAATGATTAATATTCCCCCTGAACAATAAAATATGAAATATTTAAAAACAAAATGTATATTTTCGAAGTAATGCGTTTATGTAATTGAATAAAATGATATTCAAATGGAATATTATTATTGTTACATTTGCTAGGAGAATATACTGACTAAAAACTATGTTTTAAAAAATTATATTGGTAACATGTATTTTTTGAGTATTATATTTATTTCCATCTGAGCGTGATTATTCCAACTAATATAAAATAATTCTTGGAAAAATGGGAAAAAATATCTAGATAATTCAGTAATTATATAAAATAATTCTTGGAAAAATGGGGAAAAATATCTACTTGATATGAGTAATCGTTATTTCTGTGGTTCTAAGCAGACATTAATTAATACTATAAATATTTCAATTAATTAATGTGATATGGTTTTAGAGCTTATATTATTAAGAACGCATTTGATGGGATTCTCATATAAAGGATATTTAAGTCTTTAATAGCCCCTTTTGTGAATCTATAATGACACCTTTCATTCTATACAAGATTTTTTATAAGATTTAAAAAGATAAAACTGTGATGCCATAATAGCATCGCATAATATTTACTGTTTTCCATTACTATAAGTTAAGAATTCGAAATCTAAAAGAAAAAATAATTAATTGCTAGTTCAAATTTTTATCGAGTCCATTATGGTAATTTCGACCTGATTTAATGTGATTATGCATACAATTAAAATTCAATGAATATTCTGTACATTTTTAGTAAATAAAATCTGAAAGAAACAAGGCTATAATTAAATGTAAATGCAGTATCTCAAATCTTCATTGAAGGAAAATTAAATTTTTCCACGTTTGGCGAAAAAACCATGTCCAGCGGGGCTCCAACTTCAATGCTTTTATATTTAATATTTTGTCACTAATTTTGACACTGCAGCTGAAAAAAAATAGCTTAGGTTTGTGACTAACCCTGTATGTCGATGCATGTAATTACCGTGTATTAGAATGCCAAATACAGTGGCGTGGGATATTAATATGGAAAGAAATAAATTGATAGATTGTCTTTGATCACTTATATTTTTTAATAATACGATATGTATGTTTTCTTCTAAATTTCATTCATTATATTATTAATTATTTCCCATTAAAACTTACTTTTATAAATCTTTAATATGAAGATAAAATTAATTTTAAACATTTCTAATGATTGTTGAGATGTTTAAAACAATCATTTGATGCAATCAATTTGAATTGAGTAGTTTTCCGGTTTTAAAAGCATTGTAATGTTCATTGTAGTCAAATATATACGGTTTTGGAATTATTTTGTTTAATATAAATATTTGTCATGGAAATATAAACTATGATATTATTTAGATATTGGTATTGTATATTACCTTTGCAAAAAATGACGCATTAATGTTACCAATATATTGCTAAACACACGCATCTCAGTGTGTCCGAAATTAATAGGGATGTTTTGGGATCTTGGAAACTATAAGAGATAGAAAGATGGTCGAAAAGAACAGTTGTAGGGCAATCAAGTGTGAATTCAATGCAGTTTTGATGATGGCTCTATACAGCAAAATACAGTATAGGAAATTAGACATTTTTATAGTTCAATAACAATAATAAAACATATTTTTCATACTAACAAAAATTTTAAATATATTGCATTTATTTCAATAGGTTATTTTATTTTCTCAAAATGATTAATACTCCCCTGGAACAATAAAATATGACATATTTAAAAACAAAATGTGTATTTCCAAATTGATGTGTTTATGGAACTGAATATTATTACTGTTAAATTTGCTACAATAATATACTGACTAAAAAGTATGTTTTATAAAATTATATTGGTAACCTGATGTATTTTTTGAGAATATATTTATTTCCCCGGGAACGTGGTTATTTCAACTAATATAAAATAATTCCTGGGAAAAATTGGAAAAAATATCTACTTGATTTGAGTAATCATTTTTCGGTTTAGTACACAGCAGACAAAAATTAATATTATAAATATTTTAATTAATTAATTAATGTAAAATAGTTTCAGAGCTGATATTAATGAAAACGCGTTTAATGGGATGTTTAAGTCTTTAATAGCCTCTTTTGGGAATCTACATATAATGGCACCTTTCATCCTATACAAGATATTTTATAAGATTTTAAGAGATAAATCTGTGACCCCAAATAGCATCGAGCACATTACGCAAATTTAAAAATTCTAATAATTACTGTTTTCCATTGTAATAAGTTAAGAATTCAAATTATAAATGAAAACCTAAATAATTGCTAGCTAAAATTTTAATCGACTTCAATATGGTAATTTCGACCTGATTTAATATGATTATGCATACAATTAAAATTCCATGAATATTCTGTATATTTTTTAGTAAATAAAATCTAAAAGAAACAGGGTTATAATTAAATGTAAATGCAGTATCTCGAACCTTCATTAAGGGAATATTAAATTTTTCCACGTTTCATTTTCACCCACACTAAGCTCTCGGATTCCTGCACACCTGCATGTTTCTTTTTAAGATGAAGGTCATCCCGTCCGGTATTTTGAAAACCTGTGTTATTCAGAGTCGGAAGTTATTTGTACTAATCGTAGAGAGCCCAAATATTGGTAATTACAAGTCGGGCGAATTCATCATATCGGATTAGCCAATATTTACATTCCTTCGCTATTTAGATATCATTCAATATGATATATTATGCCCATCTTAAACCTTTATGCAATATATTTACATTTTTCCATGAAATATTTCCTCAGTACCAAAGTTATGAGTGAAAACTTTAAATGCTGCCAAGTATTAAGCATTATATTAAATATTTGAATCAAATGAGGGCTATAGCTTAAATCAATGAAAGAGCGGTTAATTGTTTTTGAGGGAAATATTGGAATTATTACAGATTAAATTAATACAGAATGCCGTGGGTGAAAAGCTAATAGCTTTGGGCGCCAACGTGAAAATTATATGAGCTTTGAAAATTTAGATATTCAATTTATAATGATTCTTCGAATATTAAAATTATTTTCGGTGTGAATTATCCTTAAAATAATTTCAGAGCTTTAGTATATATTCCTCGTTATGCCCAATTAGCCAAAACCCTAAGGCATTCTGAAGAAACAAGGACATCGTCTTTATGTTCATTGAGTGCATTCTCCAGTTGATATCTCAGTTCGGATAATTAGAGAGACAAAGAGAGCTAGCATTTGTTATAAATAATTATTATATTAATGAAAAGGCGCCAATTTGTTACAGTTTAATGCGCCTTTGTTAAAGGTAATTCATTTACTTAATTTACTAAAGACAAACTTAATATGATACTCATATGATGCCTTAAGCATCTTAATGTCAATATTTATTCCCAAATAATAGAGCTGCACCAGGGTGCAAAATAAAGCATTGAAAATTTCTACAATGTGTTTATTTTAATCTCCCTCTCTCAAAGTTTGAATGGGGCACTGACTGACACTGACTTTCTTTTAGTTGGGCCACGTTGTAGTTGATGCCGTTTTGCGTCACGCACCGCCCTGGCAGCTACAAATTCTACATTAAAAAAATAATCAAACTTGATCTAGTATTTACTGAATAACAGTTATGTTGCCGTCGAGTTGCACATTAGTTTGATAACACCTTCTTTGCAGTATTTGAAATTATTTTTCTTCATAATAAACGCATATACTTCCAATATTTTAGCTTTTAACTTCTGTACAGAAATAGTTAAACCATAATTATTATATACTCTCTCATTGCAAAATGCTGAAAAAAAATTGTGCAAATTCTGTGTTACTTGGAATTGAATTTTCTACCTTTTCTCTTATAAAAGTATGAAGAGTAGTTGTATACTAAAATCTAAAATTGTTATACCCTACTAAACCGCCTGACGGTATTTTGTTTTCATTGCACTGTCAATTATGCAGGTGTTTAAAGAGCAGGTCAGTTGGTCGTTCGTATTTAAAATGTCTGTTTTTTGTGACTTTTGGATTTCTAGGTACTCCAAAAGGTTCAGCCCTTTGCTTTTGGTTTTCGTATGTAAAAGTTTGCCATTATTCGTATCTATAAAATGGCTATTTTCTATACAATGTTTTGCTAAGCCAGAGTTTTTAATATTATGTAAATTGTGTTCTTTTATCCTAATATTTAAGTTTCGACCAGTTTGTCCTACGTATACAGCTTCACAGTTCACACAATTTATTTTGTAAACACCAGATTTAGTTTGTCTGTCAATTTTGTCTTTATTGTTTATTAGTCTTCTCCCTAGATTATTCTTATTAACCTGAATTGTTTTATTTTTTTTTGAAACTTTATCTGTAATTTTCTGAATATAATTGATAAATTTAAACGGCTCCTTTTCTAATTCAAATATAGGATTATAATATTGTTTAGTTAAAATGTTCTTCTGTTTTTTCTTTATTAATTTGTCAATCAAAGCGATCTTATATGCGTTATTAATTGCAATCTGTTTGATAATGGATACTTCCTTTTGGAAACTCGCCGAGTCTACGGGAAATCTGAAAAGTCTATGGATGAGACTATGAAAAGCGAGCGTAAAGTTTTACTTGCCAAGATTGGTTAGAGTTTTTATGAATTATTGCATCTGTTGTT
>MU186280.1:59040-93530 GCA_016904865.1 Pissodes strobi | reverse complement strand
TAAATTATACGATTAGTTTTAATCATCCCAAGATGATGTAACATGATTAGCGATAACAATTAACAATTTAAAATTAATTCATAGTACATCTGATAGGAGATTGTTGGATGCATATGTAAAGAGCCTTAATTGGGGCCAACCAAGTAGCCGTGTGGGTTGGGAAATAGCCACCACCCCCCTGTGTGACCAGATGTAAAGGACAAACAAGTAAGGCCCTATAATTACCCATCTTATTTTTATCGAACACATACCTACTAATAAAGACAAACATTTTATAGCAGAAAAAAAAACAGCTGGCGTCGACTTTGTGTAAATAAACAAAGAGTAAAACCGTGGCATGCGTTACGAATGTCTCCGTAAATATTCTCTCTACAAAGAAGTTAAGATAAATGTAATATTTATATATAATGAGAATGATTTCCAAGATTTTCACATCACATTCCATCGTAAATGCAATCTTGTCGCTAAAGATTTATGGCTTGTCTCATTTGATTTGTGAGGGAACGGCAAATTTTTAATGTAGATTAACACGTTTAACCTTTTAATCTTTTTAAGAAGCTGGACAATAAAAGAAGCCAACGACTCTTCGTTTTTAATGATAAACCATTTTTAATTATGTGTAGGTATTATAATTCGTTTAATTCAAGAAATATGCAAACAGACACTAAATGGCCTTGACTCATCGGGTCTATGATTAGGAGGAGATTAGTTGAGCAGAAGCCATTTCAGTAGAAGACGCTGTGACGGAAGGTATTTTGACGAGTATCAAAAAGGATTCTTAAAGCATCGCAGTAATAGCAGTTTATACTGTAATTCGGTTACTGTATAAACTGTGGTAATAGTGTCAAAATAAGCCAAAATTCGACGATTGCGCCAAGGTAGAAGTGTTTTATCAACAACTCCTATGATAGTATATATTATGGTACAGGAAGCACAGAAAGGTACTCATTTCCTTTGAGTATGAAAGTAATTTTTAATACAACTGTCCCGTTTTTAGTAGGGTGTTCCAATATTGATATTTTTACGAGAACCTCGGTACTTATTAGCATTAACTAAGAACTAGTATAAAAATGTTCAGCAAAATGTTCAGATTTGGGTATTCTATAAATCAACGCTCCCCAAAATTTTACAAATCAGATCAAACAAAAATGGATTGTAATTGAATCTGTAGTGTACTTTACTGTGCCGATGATATTTTGAACTGTGCCATTTCGATACCAAAATTAAAGGGATAAAATAGATGGGGCGCTAACTTGACGCTCAGCACCCCCCCCCCCCCCAATATTTTGGAAATCAGATTATACAAAAATTTACTGATTCAATCTGTAGTGTGCTTTACTATGTCGATGATACTTTGAACTGTGCCGTTTCGATACAAAAAAGTTAAATGAAAAAAATTGATGGTGGGCTAACTTGACGCTCAGTACCCCCAAAATTTTAGAAATCATATCAACCAAAAATTGATTGTAGTGTGTTTTACTGGGCCGAAGATATTTTGAACTGTGCCGTTTCAATACCAAAGTTAAAGGGAAAAAATAGATAGGGAGCGCCAAGATAGCCCCCATTAGGTTTTTTTTTATCAGAAAATGGCGAAAAATTAAAATTTTGAGGAAAACTTAATCCAGCACAGTTCAGCACACTGCCAGATAAATCACAATCCATTTTTGTATGATCTAATTTCAAAAATATTGGGGGGGGGGGGGGGGGGGGTTGCTGAATGTCAAGTTCGCCCCCGCCCCCGCCCCCCCATCTTTGTTTCCTATAA
Source organism: Pissodes strobi (assembly GCA_016904865.1). Classification (NCBI taxonomy): domain Eukaryota; kingdom Metazoa; phylum Arthropoda; class Insecta; order Coleoptera; family Curculionidae; genus Pissodes; species Pissodes strobi. The sequence continues at coordinate 91,765 of MU186280.1, read as the reverse complement.
ATGTGATATCGAAACGGAATAGTTCAAAATATCATTGGCACAGTAAAGTACCCTTTAAGCACAGTAAGTTGTTACAAATTTTTCAGGAAATTCGAATGTGGGGGGACCAACTTGACGCATACCAAAAAAACAGCCGGTATTCGGAATCGATTCGGCTTGTCTCGAAGAACAGCATTTTAAATCTCTTCAACCTATGTTGGCCAATAACAGTATATTATTTAACGAGCGTATAATGTAGGTCATATTAAACGAGGATGATTATAACACGAGCCGCTTGCGGGAAGTTTTATAATCATTAGATATTTTTATGGTTTATTAAACATGAGTCAAATACTATACTTTATCTACAACCATCCATAAACACGCAAAATATTTAACTAAAAAGTGAAATTACATTTCGTTGTCTCGGAACCAAACTATTCTATGTCCATATGTTTTTCAAATTAAGAGTTTAAGTCCAATTTATTCTAAATAAATTTACCGTTTACGATTTAACAGTACAAAAGAGCAGGTATTGTGCATTATGGCATGAACTACTTGGTGGAAGAAAAGGTATAGACATTGCAAGTACATGGTATCTTCTACTTCATAAATTTTAGAAGAAAAACCTAACGTTAGAAAAATAATTTGATGATCAGATTTATGTGTGCTGTGCCGGAAAATAAAAATTCGCCCACGTCTGCAGCTTTGTTACATTTTCTCAAGGAACATTCCTTGTTCTATATAATAATCAGTAGAGGGTTCTCTATTATCACAATAGAGGCTTTGAAAACGACGTAGCAAATTTTGAGTTTATCAATATCAAATGGTAAAGTCTATATAAAATGAGTAAAATTTTGTTGATTAGCATTTACAAAAAAATGTTAGTGCCACACTAGCTAGTATAACCTGAAATTTCATTAATAATGCTTAAACAATCGTTTGCGAATTTTAACGTAATGAAACAAATTTCGGAATTATTTACAATTTTAACAGAACAGATACTAGAAACATTAATTTTGTTATTCACAGTTAAAATCAAATTTTCAAAACTTTTATTAAATCAGCCTCTTCAAATATTTGATTTAAGGAAGACATATGAACACAATGTAATATATTAAATATATTATGGCAAATTAAAATGAAAGAAATGTTGATCAAATCAGAAAACTTACCCGAAGAAGATGCTGAATCTAAATAGTTATTTAGCATTATTATAGATATTCTCAATCCTTATCATCATCATCATCGTCAGCTTATCCTAGTCCACTGCTGGACATAAGCCTCCCGTAAATTCACCAACAAAGCTCGGTCCTGAGCCGCCTGCATCCAGTTTGTACATATACGTTTCAGATCGTCTGACCATCTTGTTGGGGGGGGGTCCTCTACTTCTTAGGGCATACGCTCTTGGTCTCCATTCCGTAATGCGTTTTGTCCATCTATCATCCGTCATTCTAGCGATATGTCCTGCCCAATTCCATTTCAGCCTGGCTATAGTTTGTATGGCATATTGCAGTGCGGTTCGTCTGCGGATTTCAATGTTTGGAACTCGATCCTTTAAGGATAATCCCAGTATAGATCGCTCCATTGCATACTGAGCTACTCTGATTTTCTTTATAGTTTGTTTTGTCAGTGTTAAGGTTTCCGCACCGTATGTTAGCACCGGTGGATACATTGGTTGAAAACCTTTCACTTTAGACATATTGGGAGTGTCGATTTGAAGACGGCTTTAAGCTTGCCAAAGGCAGCCCATGTCAACCCTATTCAACGTGCAGGTTCGGATGTTTGATTATCCCTGCTGGTTTATTATAAGCCAGCCTGTTCTCTCGGTTGATAGGTGTCCAGTTTGGCATTTAACCTTGTGGTAATTATTTTGGTGAAGAGCTTGTATATTTGGGAAAGCAGGCTGATCGGGCGATAGTTTTCTAATTTCGATATGTCTAATTTTCTGTGAATAATAGTAATAATAGCGTTGTTCCATTTGCTAGTTGCTATCCCTTTAATAAGGCATTCATTAAAAAACAGCTTTAGGACTCTTAATAGCTTATCTCCGCCACATTTGATAGCTTTTACAGTTATTTCATCTTCACCAGGTCCTTTATTTCTTTTCATTCCAGAAAGAGCTGTTGTAATTTCACTTACGGTAATTTCTGGAATATCTTCCGAGCCCACATTTAATATTTTAGGTATTGGAGATGCTGGTTTCTGGGTATGCTGGTATGTGTATAGTTCCTTATAAAAACATTCCACTAGTCTGAGTATTCCCTCTTTATCTGTGAGAGTATGACCTTGGTTGTTTTTTAGCATGCATATGTCTTTCTTTTCGGACAACACTTGTGTTTAAGGACTCTTAAACTGCCATTATCTTCGATCACACTATTTATCAATTCAGTGTTGGATTTTCTAATGTCATCTCGTATAGATGTTGATATGGCTTTGTTTAAAGATTTCAGTTTTGGGAGATTTGCATCATACTTGTCTTTCATTTCCCTTCTCTCTTTCATAAGCGTTTTGTGCGTGCGCATAGTTTTTCATGATTTTTATTTGTGGACCGACAATGTGCCACTCTCACAGCGTCCAATATATCCTCGTTTAATAATAATTCCAAGTCAATTTCTCTCTCCTGTGCGTTCAATGATCCCTCCAATGTCTCTTCTATCCTCTGTTGGCACGACTGTGTGTTTTCAGGAGGGATCCATCTATTTACGGGTTTCGCTTCTGTCTTTCCTTTTTAACGCTTAACTTCAGTTTGGCACGTATCATTCTGTGGTCGCTTCCAATTGAAACCTTGCTAAGAACTATGACGTCGTGAACAATGTACTTTCTGTTCGAGATTATAAAGTCTATCTCATTTTTGGTTTTCCCGTCTGGACTTATCCACGTCCACTTGCGTTGCGGCTTTTTGTCAAAAAAGGAATTCATTAGGAAAAGTTGATGTTCCTGTAGATAATTTACCAACATGTCCCCTCTTTCGTTCCGTTCGCCATAACCATAGTCACCCAATGGTACTTCGGATTCATCTCGCTTCTTCCCCATTTTTGCATTGAAATCTCCCAACAGTATTGTATAGTGTGTTGGTTTGTATTGTAGGGCTTCGCTAATATTATCATAGAAGAGTTCTGCTTCAGCATCGTCCGAGCTTGATGTTGGGGCATATGCTTAGATGATTTTCAGATGGTATCGATTATTTATTTCCATTAACATTAATATCACTCATGGAGCTATACTTTTGATTTCGAGTATGTTGTTATGCAACGTTTCATGGATGATAAATCCTACACCGCCTTCAGAAGCCGTATCTTGGCCTTTATGGTGGAAGAGGTGACCAGTTTTCAGGATTATCTGATTTTCCCCTTTTCTTCTAACTTCGCTTAGACCTGCTATGTTCCATTTTATTTGATCTAACTCTTTCAGTTCAAGCATTTTATCATCTGACAGCAAAGTTCTTACATTATAAGTTGCAACATGCATTTGTCGCCGTCCAATCTGGAGCAGACGCTGCGTGGGAATCTTTTTAGCTTCATCTTCATCCCTTCGAGACCTTACTGGCATGGGTGGCCCTACCGGTAGCTATGCTACCGCCGGTATCCCTCCCTGGATATAGGTTAGTGAGCCCTCTCACCCAACGTCAAGGTTGTTATCACTTCACAATTAATGAAACCCAAGAAATATTAAAAAATTATTACAACAAAAACTGCCATCACTTTTTGCCCCAACTAAATGTATATTTTATGATGACACATTCTTGATAGAAAACCCAATGCACATTTGAATTGTTTCATTTGCTATGATATTGCCGAAATCAAAATCTGATTAAACTGTTGTTTTTTTTAGAAATATAAAAATTGCATTTTGTAAGGTGGTGATTAATGGGTAAGTACTTAAAGATGCGCGACTGTGATTTTATTAAAAGAAAAATTCTAATGACAAAATAAAACCAAATCCACATTCTAGAGAACGAGATTAGAGTTATGTTGTGGAGATGCTATAGATATGGAAACGAGATCAGTGCGGTCGCGATTTGATCCAGACAGAACCCAAATCCGAAAATATTAAATCTCAAACATTATGCTATATTAGATAAATGAAGAGGTTAATTAGCTTAACAAGAAAGTCTAAAAATTATCCGAACGACTCCGGGGATGATACAGACGAGGCTCATGATACATGGGCCGGCGAAGAAGCTCACCAGGGGATTGATGGGCCTACCAAGGAAGGAGTGCAGGGCGCTGATAGGATCCTGCACAGGACTCTGTAGGCTCAGGCGGCACGTGACCCCCGCCTTCGCGTGGGTAAGATTTAGAATCTTTTGCACGACGCTGATCGACCCAGATTCAGTGTTTGGTGTTAGTTTAAAAAAGATGCGAGCTTTCTAAAGGGAGACCGGCATCCTGGAGATTCTCTAATGCGGGCTGGGGGCACCACGGGCCCAATTGATGGTCTAAGTGCAATTTCTAATACTGATACATTTCTAATACTGATACTGATGCCCAAAGGAACTACGAGTCGCATCTAGTAATATATTAATTATTTATTTATAAAGAATGCCGCAATTTATCCAATGTTAAAGCTCAAGACGAAATATTTACAAATAGCTTAGTTGAATCGCTACCTACTATTTTTTTTAAATTACTGACTCACTAGTCTAAATTTACAAATTATTTTCGTAGTACGTAGACACAAAAAAATGACATCTGAAAAAGCAATTTCGTTTCCACTTCTTAAAAACACTACCGCGAATTCTTCCATAGAACCTGTCAAAAATTTATTAGAAATTCAGGGAAGATTTGTTCAACTCCCATGCCAATAAATGGCAACATGGGATATGGTCGTCCTTACGTGATGTAGGTACCGTATTTAGTAACTAAGGGCACACATATATGCATAAATAGCTTAGTATAGCCCTATAAAAATAAATTATCATGTTACGTCCTGTATATAGCTTCCTGCATTCTCATTTTGTCCACAAAACGACTACATCAATGAATAAAACAGAACAAGTTTTTAGATTAATTTCGTTGGCAAAGCTATATAAGGTCTTATCAAAATTAAGTCGTCTATTTATTTTAAACTAACTACCGAGCCGTTAAATGAAGACCATCATGGAATTGTTAATTTAATTTGAAAATAATTAGGCTGACAATAAATTAAATATATTAACTTAAAAAATAGTAGTAATAGAATATTTTACGATGTAATATATTATAGAAACATATTTAATATTATTAAATAGAATGGTTAGAAAAAAAACATGGATAAAATGACACTTAGTAGTCCTTTCAGCCTTCCAGAAAGATAGTGGCGAAGAGACACAAACCCACAGCCTAAGTTAAGTGTTATGGCATATTTGCAAACTCAGAGAACAGCTGAGATAATTTCCAATCGAGTTGCCACTTACGACGTTTGAATCAAATATAGATCCCCCATTTGAACAGACGAACTTCCTATGGTTCCACCATTCCAGCTACTAAGAAAGCCACCTCAAATTGAGAGAATGGAAAGCGATATGCATCAACGAATGCTAACATCAAATTGGTCGTTCCGGAACGGAACTACAGACCTAGATTCTAACATGACACCGGATATAAATCAATGAAGATTGATATCCAATTGGTCATTTCAGAACGGAACACAACCCCACTTTCGAGCATGGTACTAGATATTTATAGCGAGTATTCGTAAACCATGAGATTAAGCGAATTTGGAATTGCACGGAGCGATAGAGAAAAGACCAGAGAAGGCCGGCCGATGAGTTATCCTTGACGAGGAGGAGCAACCAAACTCTGCACGATCATGCGGGTGAAAACAAAGACGATGCCGTAGGCCGCAACTATAATGAAACCCCACACAATTGTCCGGGTGAAACTTAAAAGAACGCAGAAGCTCTACACAATTATTCAGATTGAAATTGAAGGCAGCGAATCAAACCTCAATGGTAATAAAGTCATACTCAATCCTCCAGATGGAAGTTGAAACGTTTGAGGCCTGTGATGAGGATCTAGGAGACCATTTAACATTCACGAGCACGGATCTGGACCTGCCTGAGACTGCTAGTGACGTAGATCCAAAGAAGCGCTACGTAGACCTAAACCCCATCGCCTTCAGCCGTCTCAATGCAAAACCAAAAATACTTCTGGAGTATCCTCGGTGATATTCGTCGAACCGTTCCTTGAGATCATGGAGGGATCGACACGGCCATTCGCCATGACCACTAAAACGCCGCCCTCGACTGCGACTCAAGCCCGATGATGACCACAAACCAGAAGTCGACCGCACCAGGCATCCTTGAGCCTCAAGAGACCACAAGAAGAAGTTAAGCCCACCTTAAGAAATTAATTATTATAGCTATGGTTTTATTACAGTTCAGCATTGTTAGATCTTGCCTCAGAGTAAGTTGGGCGAGAGGAGAATCCGCATGAATTACACTGAATGTGTGAAACCCGGAATGATGATCTCCTAGGTACGTCACGGAGCAGTGGAAGTTATAATCCCACTGCATTTTGTCCCTTAGGTTGTATAGGTGATAGAACTCCCTATAGGTCTTATTGTGTGAATGTGTGTAGCCTCACAGGCCATCAACTCTTATAGTATACATTAGCGGACCGATCCATAATCAGTTGGTGAGCGCCCGCTGATAGTTCAAACTCTAGCCTGAAGATATTTGAAATCGAATTTGGAAAACATTTTCCGATTCACAGTTTGCTCGATTTTTCATTCCACGTGTATTGAGGGTCACCTTTAAGAATACGGAGACAGGAGGCTTCCCGTGAGCATTCCTAGCGGTTTCACCAACTCCTTGGCCTAGGGGAAATTCCCTAGAACGCAGAAATAGTGAAAACTATCCTAGAACAACAGGAAGTAGCTGAAAGCACACCTAGCAATACCTTCATAATCACGAACTCCCCTTAGAGCTTGTGCGCTGCAACAGTCCAAAGCTGGGTCTAAGCTGGTTTTCGTTGTAATCTACACTTAGGCCTTTGAAGGGCGTTTTTATAAGGAGAACTGATTTTATCCAGCTTTTCTTTAAATAGGGAACAGCAGGGAACATCGCGAATTGCGTTCCACGATGCCAACTCACTTCTTCCACTAACAAACTCCTCACGTACCCCCCGATTGGTAACCGGGAGATGATCTTCGACAAGTGCTAGGTTCCAGAAAAGCTACCTTCCACAGAAAGACGACTTGGAGATCTACGTTATGAAAAGAGCAGCTAGTTGTGGGATAATTTGACCTATACCTGCTATAACCATTGAATCAAGCGTAATTAGACATCTCCGTACACCAAATTTGAATAACTTATCTTCAAAGGCTTTCGAGAATTTTATTCTACATTACGTTAAAATTTTATTACTAGAATTCGTTCGCGTTAAAAGAGAATCCTATATAAAAAATAAATAAAAATTGACGTTTTTCGATTCTTTTCAAAATAACTAAGTTTTTGAGGTAAAATATATTCTGATTTTTAGAGGATTTTTCAACCCCTTGGAGTTTGAGTTTTGAAATTCTTCTGTATGCCAAAATTCAGCTTTGTATGTCAAACTGCTTAAACTGGGTGAATTTTATATATTAGTCGATATAGATTAGCACGATTTAAATTAGAATGGCATATGAAATACATCTGTACTCTCAAGTCTCAAATATATCAACAGCCTAAAATGCAATAATTGTATACTGGGATAGCGTGTGCGTATAAAAATGTCAATTTGTTAAATTTTCCTGGTGTTCAAATATACAGTTGGTCTATTATTCAGTCAATCTCCTCTAATAACAAATATCATCCTATATTCAGTTATGTAGACCACCCACGAGACCACCTACGAGGAACCACTGAATTACGCCATTCATATCATTCACAGTTCCCAATTAGGCCCTAATCTTAGAGTGTAATTAAATTAGATTATTGTAAACAACTACTATTATAAATACGATCAAAACATATTGTACAATGTTCAGTTAATTATCAACTTTCGTTGCAGTTACTCTGTTCCAATATAATATTTGTATTAATAAACTTTTTAAAAAAGTAATTTCGCGAGTGAAGAACTTAATTGGCGCAGTCGGTACGATTTGCAAAAGGTCTTCCGAGCCACCTGAGCAGTAGAACTACAGATTCCGAAGCTCAGAATCCTGAAGACCGTTGGTTTCAACCATTTGTTGCAAAAATCCGCTCTCTACAGGCAGGGAACAAAGTCACCGTCCAGCTAGACGCAGGAACGTAAGTGATATTTATCCTATTCCTACCCCTTTATATTTTGTAAAATTGTTGTGTGCGATATTTCGAAGTTTTCTTACTTGTGCAAAAACATCTATTTTTGTCGACTTCTAAGTAAAATTTCATGTCAAACACTGAACAAAGCATTAACGAATTAATTTTAAATTTAAGAACTATTAATCTAGATTCTAATATTAGCGAGTTGTCTAGTAGTAACATTACAATGGCAACAATAAATGCTGCAAAAGAAATAGCCCATACAATTAAGCCATTTTCCGGCAAAAGCGAACATCTCGAATTCTTTATTAATTCAGTTGATAAATTTTATAACAGATATCATGCTGGTCAAACTGACGAATCTCTAAAAGAATTTGTAACAGCTTCGATTTTCTCCAAGTTAACCGACGAAGCTAGTGATTATATTTTATGTAAACCAGACATTACCAATTGGACACTTTTGAAAATTGCATTAAGAACGAAATTTGGCGATAAAATTAATCGGCATGTTTTAGCGCAACAACTCAATTTTATGACTAGAAATAGAAACGAAAGCATTCTCGATTTTCTAGAGAGATTACAAAGCTTAAAAACTAAAATATCTCTTAAAATCTCCGCTGAAATTAACCTAAATCAGAACACTAAAGCAGCATTAATCGAGCAAACAGAATTAAATGCGATTACCGTTCTTATTACCAACTCACCTAGTGAATTGCGAACCATTCTCTTGTTACACAATCCGCAAACTTTAGATGAAGCTAACACGCATGTTCTAAATTATACCTTAATAGAACAACAAATGAACATAAGAACACCATCACGCTTTCAAAATTTACCACCTCCACAACAAAGACAAACAATTCAAAAACACACATATTCAACACAACCAACATTCAGTGCACCCCAAAACATGACTATGCACCACACTCAAAATTCACATATACCCTTCAACCAATTTTCTAATGGTCACAGTCAATTTTCCCCGAAACCAGTATTTCCAAGCCAACCCATAAACATTCAAACTAGACCTGTGAAACACAATTTTCCAACAAATCAGCAAGTATTTGGAAAACCTAAGAATGTATTTTCACGCGAAAATTCTCACAAACCCACTGAGAAACCTACTCCAATGTCAACCAGCAGTCGCATACCTTCCATGCAATCAAGGAATTTCCCAAATAAATTCCAACACAACTTTTCCAACAACCACCATAAAAACCCACTAACATTTACCGAAATCAATTATATTGACGAGAGCCCTATTGGCGAATACTCCGCAGAACAAAACAATTCTGCAAGCCTCGAAAACTTTGAATATTCATCCGAGTATTTTCCTCAAGAAACAGAACAATTCGAAAATTATGAAGCATACATCGAACAAAATTTCGAAAATGAAAATTTTCAATTAGACCCCCAACAAAACAACCAGCCCTAAGTCTAAACACTTTCCAAATAAATTCACTTCCGTACATTGAATTGCAAAACCCACCTGCAAAACTCTTAATAGATACTGGAAGTCACACATCACTAATCAGACCAATTTTGATAGAGCAATATTTCCCCGATAAAATATTTAACTCGAAGCATGTATTATCTACATGTACAGGTAACACGAAAACACAATATAAAGCTAATATTCCCCTCCTATCTGAATTTAATATTAGAGAAAATATAGAAGTAATTCTATATAATTTTCACGACTATTTTGAGGGTATTTTAGGGATCAAAGATCTAAGAAATCTAAAATTAAATATAGATATCACTAATAAAAAATTATTTAATGATTTTATAGAAATTCCCCTTCACTATCGAGACGACTTCTCTTATCAAAAGGTTGAAGTTCCTCCTATGTCCACCATTCTAAAAGAAATATTAACTAATTTAAATGAAGGCACTGAAATATTTATGCCCGAAATGAGTAACAGTATAATAAATATTCCTGCATCTCTTTTGTTAGTAAAAAACGGACAAGTCAATTTAGAAATCCGAAATTTAACAGAAGAAAGCATAATTATCAATTTCGATTCCAACTCCATAAAAGAAAAAGGTCAAATAATAAATACTCAAAATTTTGAAATATTTAACTTAGAACAAACATTCTCAGGACCACATACATCAAACGAACATTTCGACGACAACTTCGATCTCATTAGATCAAAACACCTCAACAATGAAGAAAAGAATGAATTAAAGAAAGTAATTAAGCAATTCCCCAACATATTACATCGCCCTACGGACAACCTTACCTTCACGAACCGTGTCAAACATAAAATTGAAACGACCGACGAAATTCCCGTCCATACAAAATCATATCGATACCCTCATGTCCATAAAGAAGAAGTTCAAAGACAAATCTCTCAGATGCTAAACGATGGCATTATTAGACCTTCTTCTAGCCCTTGGTCATCCCCAGTCTGGATCGTCCCCAAAAAAGCAGACGCTTCAGGTAAACAAAAATGGCGCCTAGTAATTGATTACCGTAAAATCAATGAAAAAACTATTGATAACAGATACCCTCTTCCCAATATTTCTGACATTCTAGATAAATTAGGCAGAAGCCAATATTTCACTACCTTAGATTTGGCGTCAGGCTTTCACCAAATCGAAATGTCTCCTGAATCAATCCCAAAAACAGCCTTTAATGTCGAAAATGGACATTACGAATACCTCCGAATGCCATTTGGTTTAAAAAATGCCCCGGCAACATTTCAACGTGTCATGGATGATATATTGAAAGATCTTCAAGGAAAAATCTGTCTCGTTTATATGGACGACATAATTATTTATTCAACTTCCCTTCAAGAACATATTTCCAATTTAAAATCTGTTTTCAAACGCCTAGACGAGCACAACCTCAAGATTCAGCTCGATAAATGTGAATTCCTATGTAAAACAGTCGAATTCTTAGGCCATGTCATAACACCAGAAGGCATAAAACCTAATCCCAAAAAGGTCGAAGCTATCAGAAAATTCCCTATTCCCAAAAACCCTAAGGAAATTAAATCTTTCCTCGGACTTGTTGGTTATTACAGAAAGTTTATTAAGAACTTTTCTAAATTAACCAAACCGTTAACTAATTGCCTAAAGAAAAACGTACAAGTTAGTCACACTCCAGAGTTTATAAACAGTTTCAATACTTGTAAAAATCTTTTAATGAACGACCCTATCCTACAGCATCCCGACTTTTCTAAACAATTTATTCTAACAACGGACGCATCTAATTACGCGATCGGCGCTGTCTTATCACAAGGCCCTATAGGAAACGATCTTCCTATTTGCTACGCCTCTCGAACATTAAACCCAGCCGAAATAAATTATAGCACAATAGAAAAAGAATTATTGGCTATAGTTTGGGCAACTAAATATTTCCGACCCTATCTATTTGGCAAAAAATTTAAAATCGTAACTGAGCATAAGCCTCTACAATGGCTATTTTCCATAAAAGAGCCTAACTCAAAACTAGTTAGATGGCGTTTAAAACTTCAAGAATATGATTACGAAATAGTATACAAAAAGGGTAAACAAAACACAAATGCTGATTCACTTTCCAGAATTCAAATCAACCCTATTGAAGATACAAATGACGATTTAGAGTCTCTTTTTCCAAACTACGACTCAGACGAATTACCGATCATTTCTAATGAAGAATTAAATGACATACTAAAGGCACTACCAAGTGATCCCATTCCCAAAAAATGCAACGAACTAGAAAAAACACCCAAAATCAATATTATCTCTCACAAAATTATAAAACCTAAAAGTAAAACCGAAAGTGACGAAACACAAACGCAACATTCAAGTCACGAAAATCCGATTTTAGGTGCTCCTTACGTTCAAAAAGCAATTAATCTATATAAAAATCAAATTATCTTTAGATACTCACAAAATAACATAAATAGATTCGAAAAAGAAAAAGTATTTGATAAACAAAGGATAACCATATTTCTCAAAAATAACCCTAGCGAAGAAGACATTATTAAACAGATAAAAGAACTTTTTATTCCCAAAGCTGTACACTGTCTTTATTTTAAAAATAAATCACTCGAACCTCTTGTCTTAGAAATATTTAGGAAATATTTCAACGCTAACTCTTTTGTACTATATATTTCAAACACCCTCTTAGAAGACATTATTGACCCCAACGAACAACAATTAAAAATAAAATATTTTCACGAAACAAAAACTTCACATCGCGGACTCCAAGAAAACATCTTAGCCTTAAATAGAAATTTTTATTGGCCTAACTTAGAGAAAGACGTGAAAAGCTACGTTAATCTATGCGAAATTTGTCAGACATCAAAATACGAACGACACCCAAATAAACTCGTATTCAAACCTACACCAATCGGTTATGAACCTTTCGATCACATATATGCTGACATCTTTAAAATTCATGGTCAATACTTTTTAACTCTAATCGACAGCTTTTCCAAAATTGGTCAAGCTTATCCATTAACTACTACAACCGGGATTGAAATAACAAATAAATTATTAATATACTTTAATCACTACGGCTTACCTAGAAAAATCACGACAGATAATGGAACTCCTTTCAAAAACGAAACTTTACAAAGTTTCTGTAATTTACATTCAATCGAAATACACTACTGTATCCCTTATAATCCTAATTCTAACAGTCCTGTTGAAAGATTCCATTCGACTATAACTGAGACAATTAACACCTTGGCAAATGAAAAACCTAATGAATCTATATCTAATCTTATGAATTATGCAATTCTATCATACAATAATTCACATCATAGCACAACGAAATATACACCTTTTCAAATTGCTAGAGGTAAATTAGATTATAGGAATCCATTAGAACTATCAAATGAAAATAAAATAACTCAATATATCCAAGAACATTCAGAAAATATAAAAATTCTAAACCAAAATATTCACAGCCTATTAACTAACAAACAACAACAAAATCTTGAAAAAGTCAATGTTAATAGACAACCCGAAATTAATATTGAACCCGACATAGCTGTTTACGTAAAAAACAACCCAACAAACAAAAATAAAATGAAGTACTGTAAACTTTCAAGCCCCATAACTCAAACTGATAACACCTTAAGTTCCAAAAACAAAACATATCATAAGAACCAATCAAAACCACAACGTATTGTTTCAGATGAAACACCAAATTCTGATAATAATGACCATCCTCCAAATCGGAACGATGATACGAATTAAAGAAGTAAAGAATCCAATTATTCCAACAGCCCTTGGACCTTCGTACATCACTACATCACAACACACCTCACTATATCACATAAACATAACTCACATTAAACAATGTCTCACAAAACTTGAATTAACTCTAAACGAAATTCAAATTACACCTCAGGAAAATATAACGGAACACTTTACATTGCTAACTGCACATAAGGTAAATCAAACAAAAGAACATTTAAAAGGATTGTTGTATAACACGAAAATGTTTCACGTAAATAACAGACATAAACGCGGCCTCATCAATGCAATTGGCAAAATTAACAAATGGATGTTCGGTACATTAGACTCTGACGACGAATTAAAATATGATAACTACATTAAAATTCTTCGAGAAAATCAAAATACCTTAAAAAACGACATGAATAAAGAACAAACAGTCTTGAAAAATGTTATCAAGACATACGAACAAAATCTCAATAAAATAATGTCTAACAAAAAATCAATTTCAAATCAATTAGATCTAATTAACAAAGAAGAAGCAAAAATAGCTAATGCCTTATATATCTCGCTTCTAACTGATAATATTATTATACAACTCAATACATTAGCTCAAATCATTAATAATATAGAAGTTGCCATATCTTTCGCGCATAACAACACTATGCATAATACAATTCTAAACTTTAAGCAACTTTTCGAAATGCTTAACTTAATATCAAAAAAATATAGTCCAAAAAGAATTCTAAGATTTAATGAGCCTATCAATTACTATAGTTACCTTTCTACACAGGTAACCATTAAAAATGATATCGTAATATTCGCTATCCACACACCGATTATAAACCCATCTCAATTTGTATTGTATAAAATATATCCTGTACGTATCCAAAATAAAACTATCCTCACTACCCATCCTTATATATTGCTTACGCAAGAGGAACATTGGGCTACCAGCCAGAACTGCCCACAAATAGAGAATACCTACATCTGCCAACAAGAGAAACTGACCAACGAAAAATGTATCTACGACACTTTAACTACTGGGAAAAATAGTTGCCCATTGGTTGATTTACGATTCCAGAAAACAACTGTACATCGTTTAAGTGGAAACGAAATTTTAGTAATACCCACAGAAGAGACAATTGTACAAAGCAAATGCCAACAACATGGAATTACGAGGATCACAAATCCAAGTATCATCTCCATCACTGATTGTCCTATAGAGATACAACACTTAATTTACGACAAACAAGAAACGTCCGATTTTCAATACGTAATGGACTTACCTGAAATCTACCTACTACCTGGAGAAGAAAATACATTGCCAAAAATCCAGCTTCAAGAAGTAGACTCCGTAGAACTATCAGAAGCCCACGAATTATTAGAAAATATCAAATTCCACAATCTGCACAACCTCGGAATTGCAGTAAATCATTGGGACACTGCAATAATAATAATCACCCTTGCGGTCATACTAACTGTCCTAGCTATGATCCTGTACGTATGGCAAAGATACAGACGCCATTATCATGCAAAACCAGACGAGGCCCAGTCGAACATCCCGATGTCCGAAATCAGAAAATTGCATTCACCCCAATTTTCCGAACTTCAGGAGGGAGGAGTTATGTAGACCACCCACGAGACCACCTACGAGGAACCACTGAATTACGCCATTCATATCATTCACAGTTCCCAATTAGGCCCTAATCTTAGAGTGTAATTAAATTAGATTATTGTAAACAACTACTATTATAAATACGATCAAAACATATTGTACAATGTTCAGTTAATTATCAACTTTCGTTGCAGTTACTCTGTTCCAATATAATATTTGTATTAATAAACTTTTTAAAAAAGTAATTTCGCGAGTGAAGAACTTAATTATTCTAACAGCTCGTGATTTTGATTAATCCCCATAAAAATTAAGAAGGCGGCATGTCCTTAATCGCAATGGCATTCGACAGCAGCGTGGAACGCGCTTACGTCATCGGAATTCTTCAGATTGCACTCGCGAAGATTCGTGGAATGTCCTCTTTATGCTGTGATACTGTTGCTAGGTGGAAGTAGTGCCGAAAGAGGTTTAAGCTTTATAAAGAATACAACACGTAAACGGTGAATATACAGAGTGAGTCAGAGAGCAGGAATCTTACGAACCAGCCTTCTTTGGTATAATTATTATTTTTGATTTTCTGCAGATTTATTGTAGTTAAAATAAATCGATTAGCTATTGTTGGATGGCGCAAAATGCGAGATGCCTGATATATTTAAACTTAACTAGCTAAATACCATCTTTGTGTAGGGTTATTGGCTATATTTGGACCAACAAATATGTATTTATTTGAATATTTAAAGGGAATATTTCATTAGATAAGTTGTAGAGCTTTACTGAAACACCAGAAAATGTTTTTAAAGAAACAATTGTACATTGCCTGAAAACCTTGTGCCAAAATGTTTTGTATGGCTGATTTATCGGCTAGTCCGTTCGTTACCGGTACGGAATATACTATTTTAAAAATAACTGAAATCATTAATTTGTTAGAAAGAGAATGAGTATAGAATAATGTGTTGGTCTAATGAATATGAATGCATTGATCTTATGGCAAAAATTTCGTCATTCTCTTTACTTATTTTTAAAGGTGGAGGCAATAAAATTAAATCTGTATATGGAATCAGTAACGAATGAACTAGCACTAGTAATCTCCCTAGTGCTTGAATTACTACCGGAAATATTTCCGAGAGCATGAATTTAAAAAAAAATCATGCTCTAGGATAAATTTCCGGTTATTAATTCAAGACCGTGGGAGATTCGGTAAGAAAAATTCACACCAAAATAATATAAAAAAATTATAGCATGACATTTCCCTTTAGAAACTCTAGTAGGAAACTAAAACTACCAACTAGGTTCTATGCCTGTCAACAGGTAAATTATGTGTCACTGACTCAGTGCAATTTCACATTTTTTTGCTTAAGGTTTCTGGCATTTTTGTAGAATGTCTCGTTTCGGGAAAGAAGGTGTGGAAATTATAAGACAAGACGTTCAAAAATTAACACCATATAATACTAAAAGGAACAAGACAAGTGTATGTATGGAAACAGTTTATAGAATTTTATAATGAAAAATCTTACAAAATTAAAAATTCATCTATTGAACAGTTGGCTAACATATTGCAAGATTATGCATTTAGTATGAAAAGAAGAATGGAGCATGTGGAATCTTACCAACAATTGCAATTTTCGACATTGAATTTGTAGCAGCTAGATCTGCACGTGATGGTAAGCGTCTACAATTACAACCGGATCCTTCTAAGAGAAAATAAAGTTCTGCAAATTAAGGGGAAACAGATGTCCAGGGAGTAAGTTCCTCAGTGATGCAGTGCGCCAGACAGCGGACAGCAGGAGTTCTTGTAAAGCGAAGTTCTAGGTGTTTCCAGTTGTAAAATAAACTAGTGCGCTCCTGCCGTCTGTCGTGACTGTCTGACAGGCGTTGCTAGGGGCGGGATCATGCGGGCCAAATCCTGGAAACATCTACCGTGAAAGTATCTGTAAAACAGGGACATCGCGGAAATATGCCTGAGGTGTTCCAGACTATCCAAATTCCGGGTCAAGTCCGGATCGCCGCCCGCGCCGCCGACGAGACGCACAGCTCTTTTCTGAATGGAATCCAGGAGCTTTAGGGTGTGCTTTGGTGAAATATTCTAAGCTGTAGAGCAAGAGCAACTGCTGCGGTGCATACAGTTTTTTGTTGCGAAATAGCGCACCAAGCTTTTGGGAGGCTGATTATGCGATGTTAGCAACGTGGTCATGCCAGGATATATTGTTGTTGACCGAGACACCCAGTAGGTTTGCGAGGATGAATGAATGGTCGATCCTGCCATAATGAAGTCAGAGCCTGCCGTATTGGCCCTCTTGGTAAACGTGGCTGCTTGGGTCTTTGCTATATTGAACTGGACCAAATTTATGTCGCCCCAAGTTTGAACTTTCTCCAGGTATTGATTAATTGCTGTAATCCAACAGAGTTGGTGAAAGTATTGCGCCCTGAGGCACGCCCGCGTTAATGGTGAATGTGTCTGAGATGTGTCCATTAACTGCAACATGCAGAGATCGGTTTTTAAGGCAAGTCAGCCGCAGAGAGAGGCTGGCACTCTGAAGGACGGCAGTTTTTTGAGCAATCCGTCATGCCAAACTCTGTCGAATGCCTTTGAAATATCCAACGCAATCGCTGGAGTTGTCAATTGCCCTACTCCATATATGAGTAACATAGGCCAATATATCTCCTGTCGATCTCTGTTTGCGAAAGCCGTATTGGTTATCGCTGATTATTCTCTTGTTCTCGAGGTACTTGAGTAGTTGCTGATTGACTACAGGTTCCATGACTTTGGAGATTATCGGAAGCAAGGCAATTGAGAGATAGTTTTCTTGCCTTTTTTGGAATAGGTTGCACTCGAACGACTTTCCATGAAGATGGGCAAATCCCTTTTCGGTAAGACAAAGACAAAAGCTTGGAAAAAACGGGTATTAGTTCGTTGGCGCAGTTCTTTAACACGATGGCAGGTATTCTGTCCGTTCCTGATGCCTTTTGCGTATCTAGTTCTTTCAGGATTTTACGAATATCACGGTCATGAAACTTGACGTCTGCCATAGTAGTGTTGATGTTCGATATAGTGGAGAGAGCCTTCCCTTGGGGGACGTCTAAGGTAGAGTGCGATGAAAACATTTTAGCGAACATGTTTGCTTTTTCCTTGGCTGTAGTCGCCGGCGCCGTGATGCCACGTTCGTCTGTCAAAGGTGGGGGAGACGTTTTTGTAAAGTTATTACTTTCTGCCTTTGCTACCGACCAGAAATTCCTGGAGCCAGGGGGTCAGTGCAAAAGTTTATTCCTGACCTTTTGATTGTGTTTGTCCTTAGTTTCGTCGGTCACACGTTTGCATTCGTTTCTCGCTTCGACAAAATAATTGCGATTTTCAGCGGTCTGATTTTGCTGCCAGAACTTGTAGGCATGCTGTTTTCTACCTACAGCTCTTTCGCATCTTCTGTCGAATCAGGGCTTTCCCTTTGACGGTAAATTGATGGAATTTGGTATGTATGCTTCCATTTTAATGAAGATTATAACAGAATTCTTGACATGTGGAACGAGGACATGCCAGATGGTCTTTAAGTTTTTTCCACCACCAATATAGCTCAAGAAACACTTTCAGTACCTGGTTATATCAAGTTGTTTCTTTTTTCGCTCTGTTTTTTTGTAAGGTATATAGCAAGGAATTCGGATATTTATGGCACAAATGAATCGTCTTCCTGGATTTTTAGTTACATGAAATAATTAAAAATAAATTAACCGAACCTAAGAGTCTATTTTAATTTAAGTTTTGCTCCTAAAATTTGCTGAAAATATATTTTTTGCAAAATATTTTAGATAGAACCATTTCGTTTTTCATTTTGTAATTATATTGGGTTTCTGTGTCCAGCTGTGCAACTTAAGCTCCACCCATATAAAATGCATTACTGTCAACTACCGGTCAAGGTTCAATCGAAATGAGCTGCAAGCTGACTTTGTACAACCGGAGCTTAATGAAGAGCAGCTACTGAAATCCGGGCATTAAAAAATCTATAAAAACGTAATTTGCTTTTCCAAATAAATCTATCTTAGATTCCTCCTTGGAAGACATGCATCAAAACGCATACCAGGCAAGTAAACCCGCACACTTCGTTTTTTTAATCTTGCATCAATCCTGCCCAATAAAAATTAATTGAGAGAAGGCAGATACCAACTGCTATATGAAACTGGGTGCAGACCAGCTTAGAAAGCAAGATCACGTCCTTAGGTTGAGCTACCGATTAAGGCAGAAGCGGGTCTAGAGGGCCACCCAGAAAATCGTTATATTTTATTGCAGTGGGCTATCCCGACAAATAACCTATAGCAGAAACTATCTGCAGAAAGTCTTCAATGTTGAGGTTATGCAGTTGATCTAACGATTGTGTTGAGAGCAGAATTTACCAACAGGAGAGAAGTCAGAGCTCTCAACATCGTTTGTAACTATAGTGCAAGATCGAACAAGTAGCAGTTAATTTGCAGAAAACAACACAGTCGCTGCCTTCTCTTCAACCATAATTCTCAATGAAAAAGGGAGACCCTTCTTAACGGTACAAGTAAAATATCTGGGAATTATTTTCGACCAAACAATACATAGAATTCACATATCGAGGCCATACAGAAAGCGACACTAGGATTAGAAAGGAATAGAAGAATGAGGGAAAAAATGAGGTTCAAACCCAAAAATGACTATACACATATGAAGCAGTGACTGTTGACAAACACCAACAAATGGGACCGAGGCTGCTATTAAGTGGCATGCAAAAGCTGGCGGAAAACTGTTAAAGGTGACTAGCAAGAACTCTGTGCTTGACATGCCCTCAACCTATGCTACTCAACCACATGAGCCACAAATTTTCAACATATTCTTTAAGCATCCCTTTTTCAAATTTGAATATTTTTAAAACCTAAGCAACCTTGTTTTTTTTTGGATTCATAATGGCACTGTTCATATTCAGAGAGCTTCCATACGTATTATATTGGGCGCAATATAAGAGTGTGTAAAAAATTATAAATTTTAACCCTCCTCAAATTTGCAAAAATGGTGATCGCTTTAGTTTGATTATTTCAGAATCGGGGCATTTTTGGGCCTATGTAAGGATTTACGATTTTCTCCAATTGTTGTGCTTTCCAGTTTTCTGATACCAGTATATTAACTATGGAACGTTTTCAGTGTCAAACAAGTAAAGCTTAGCAAAGATCAATCAAGTGAAACGATATTTCAAGCGACCCTGACTTATTGACAGAATTAGAGGTTGCTTAATAAAGGAAAATAATAATGTTACAGTTAAAATAAAATTAACACATTTAAAAAGCCCCCAACAACTCCTAGGACCACCTCTTAATCGATAGACTAAGCCCCTCTCATAAATACTCATTATCAGAATTTTAGTGAGCTCAAGGAACTCCTAGCCATTCTTCAAGTGCCTGGATCAATTATCATTCGTTGTATTATTATGGCTTTCTAAAATTTCATTTATGACTGCTCGAAACCGTTACATGGAAAGTGTTTCAGGCGAAAATTACAGTCATAGAACACTGCGCTAGAGAAACTAAGAAGATCATCAACATACAGCTGTAATCTATTCTGATAACTAAATAGAATTAAAAGCTCTCAAAGTCAATATAATAATATCTAAGCTGGTGACCGTAGATATGGTATCTAGAGCATAAGAACCACATAGGAAAGGAAAAAGTCAATAAAATAGCCATAGAATGCGAGACTGTTACCATATAAAGGGCGATTTTCACATATGAGCCGTGCTGTGCTACGATCGTCCTCCGACCGTCAAGACGGTCGTAGCACAGTCCTTATGTGTAGATGTAAATATGGCACATACAATTTTTTTATGTAAAGTAAAAACGACACGGTAGGTGCACAGTCGGTGCACGATTGTCATGTGAAAATCAGCCTTAAGACTATAAGAGTATTGTAATCCACGGACTCTCACATCCATTAATGTGGTTTCAAGACTCTCAACGTAATATAATGGTGGAGCCAACTACCAAGTCGAACACAAACTGAAAAGGCATTAAGAAACCGTTTGCAAGCTTAGAGCATGATAGACTGTTCAAATGATGGTAGGTTTACTAACCGGTCACTGTCGACTTAACAGACACTTGAATCTGATTGAGTATAACGCTAGGCTGACCAGAAATATTTAGAGGCAAAAGAGTATATACAAGAAACCAGCCAGGACCCCTGCTGGATGCAGAAAATTTTAGAATGCCTCGCCGAATGTTCACCCAAAAGTCGTTAAAATCGTTAAAAAAAAACAAAAGGATCGTGGGGCGCCATGCGGCCAACTTATGGGGGCCCACCTGAAAAATGTGTGGTGACCATGCCCGGTGACCATGCCCAACCCAAACTTTGTGAATAGTAATTATTTCTACCGTTATTTTTTTCCTTTCCCAGGAAATAGGATCGCTGAGTATTAATATAGAGAACAAAACAAACAGCGCACACAGTGTACGGCACACTAAAATTCTAACAACGGCTGTTCCCAAATTTAAACACTTATGAAATGAATGAACGAATGAATTATATTATGGGGGGTGTTAATATACTGCGACCTGTCCAGATCTATTGTATCCCCCTTCCATGGTGCTTCCGTTGATGTGATTCTCAATCAGAGTACCTCATTCAGGTTCAGTGCATTGCAAGTAGTCTGGATAGTTCTATGGATGGAAGTTCCTCCTGTTCGAAGATGCAGCACCCGAAGCAGACCATTAGCCTGTTCGCGACCGCCTCGCACTCCGTGAGAAGGTGTTCCGGGGTTAAATTGGGTTAGTTTGTGTTAACCGGCAACTGTCCTCGTTTTCAATTTTATTCTCTCCAACCCTTCTTAACCGGCAGTGGCCCGTAAGAAAGCCGGCGAGGGTGCGAAGATTGTTCTTCTCGTTGTTCTTACTCAGTGTTATAAGGTGTTTTGATCTTCCTAGGTGAGGGGGCCTTAGAAGCATCTTTCCTGGCGTTCCCATAGGCTGATCCATTTGGTTGGCTCGTCTTTCCTGAGTTCTTCCTTGTAGGTGTGCGTCCCTATGCCACAGAAAGGTTTTGATTCTAAAAGCGGAGTTGTACTCCTGTTTTTGCCAATTGGTCTGCTTTTTCGTTGCGTTGGTCTAGGAAGGCGCAGAGTGCGATTTATGTCTCATTTAGAGTTTCTTGTATCATGCTGGTCAGTTGGAACAGTGCGGTCTCTGTGGACCTGCCCGTTCTGCATGCATGCTGGCTTGCATTCAACGGCCGCGTTTCTAAGGTAGTGGATCTGATGTAATTGTCTACTAACTTCTGCATCGTTATGAGTAAGAATGACGTTATACTGATTGGTCTAAAGGATTTGGGGTCTGTGCCATCATTCTTTCCTATCTTCGGGATGAAGGTGACTTTCGCCTGGTGATATCTACAAGGTGTGGCAAAATTTGTCTTATTCCCCTTTATAAAAGGGGCTGGGAAGATTTCATCCACCCCTGACTTTTTCCCTCTTTTGCCATGACCTTGCGTAATCTCGCTGCAAATGGAGTAGAGGGTAGAGGCGATCCTTTCGCAGAAGGCTCTAAAGTTGTTCCTTTTGGCCTTTCGGATTTCCTTAAGCAGTTAAGTTAAGCCCAAAAAATTTCAATTTCAATCAAATATTAATACAAACCAATATAATAACTTAAAGGCCCGTAAATAATAGAATACCTAAATAGTTTAAATAAAAGTCGTTAAACAGAAACTTTCTATGAAACAAAATTCGACAGGCATTTTTTTTAAATATAAAAATATAAAAAGATATAATTGAAAACTTTTGGAGGGGGGGGGGGGGGGGGGGGGGAGGTGGCGTATAGGCATTTTCAAACGACCAACCAGATTATCAGGGGTTGATTTTTCTAACAAATTCGCCTTTTTGTGACGGAAGCTCAGGCTCTTGGAATAAAGAGTATATCGGACAAGAAAAAAGAGTATATAGTATCTGATGTTCAAAAAGAGTATAATACTCTTAAAAAGAGTATATCTGGTCAGCCTAATAACGCTGTTAAATGAAATGAAACCCTATGCAGGTTCCGTCAGATAGAGGAGGAAACGGCAATACGTCTTGCGCCACTGTGAAAATATCGCGAGGTTGCGGCATAAACACATGAGTACAACCAATCCAAAATCTGCATGTTATAATGAAGAACCATTATCAGGGCTATGAAGCTTAATTGGATCTACTGAACAACGTGCTCTAAAGACGGGCATTACAAGACGCTCTCTAATCTAGTCTAATCTCAGTTGAACTGTTGTGCATTGTCTTTTAAAGGTAAATAAAAGTATGTAATTTACACAAAATTTTTATAATTGACACTTCTCTAGACAGGATTATAATTATTTCAAAATTATTTAAACGAATCTTTCTAAAATTCAAGTTCTAACATATAAGCAAAATACAAGGGATAAGTAATAGGCGACGTAGACGATAGAAATTCCAATATCATGAGTACCTCCGATGTATAAGCTTCACGACCGCTATCCATTGATTCGCCGCCTCGGATCTATTAAGATTCCGGGCATTCTGCTGCCGGCGCGGCGGCTAGTATATGAAGTTGCCATTTTAATTATAGGCAACAAGACGTTGATGATCATAATGGCTGTTGATGTAACTACTGGTGTATTGCCTACTTAGAGTTAGGTCATTCTTTTCAATACGAGTAAACTTACAGAGGCATTTGAATTTGGATGAGGCATTTATGGCCATTCTTTGAATTTGGGTGAGACATTTATGGCAATCCTTGTAGGGTGGTAGGCTGGCTCAGTTTTACCAAGGTGTTGAAAAAATGCTGCTCGAAACCCTGAATATAACTTTTAAATGTATGGATACATGAATACTTTGAATAGTGTGAAGGCTGTACTGTACTGTAACCACAATAGTCTGAGTAGTAAGCAAACATGTTTTAACAGAAATGAAAAGGTTAAATTTAAGCGCTTAGATTCCGTTAACCTGCCGTTCTACTTTATGAAAAACGGTTTAGAAATATATCCCAAATTATAATTACAAAGGTTACCTTTGTCCCTTCGTTTTTCTCAATATTCAACATGGAAATTTATGTTGGGTTATAACCTTTTGGGTCCTATAAAGTTTAAACAGATAATGTGCGAAGCTTATAATTGCATCAGGTATACGCAACACTCTCTGAACTAGAAGTCCTGATATCTAAATCTAAGATGGTGTTGCGAAAACTTAACATCGTGTGTAGAGCGGTGTGATAACCCTTTTATTTTAAAAGGTAGGTTCCGACTTATGTGCTTCTAAGTAATAGGGCTATAAAAAAATACCATTTTCACCAGGGTCTTTCCGAGGGACCACTGCCCATATACTTGGAGCCTTCCTTATCTGCGTAGGACCCAGCCGTCTTCTCCAGCTTGGACCAGTTAGGACACGAACCGCAAAATATCGTGGCGTCGCTGCGCTTATAAATTCCATTGTCTTTATTGTAAATTTATTATTTCACTGATGTATCAATGTTGCCAAATTGTATGAAATATCTTGAATTCATTTTACACACGTTGAATTTCTAATTAAAAATATGATAATCAAGATTTTTAAAGAATGTAACCGGCGCACATTTTCTGTAAAAAACCAGAGTTCAAAATAAAAACAAAGAAATTAAGTATTTAAAAAAATCTATAACCTAGAATAACTTTTCTCTTTTATTGAAGTGAAAACTTCTTTAGGCGCGCTCAGCACATTTTTTTATGGGGGATGAATGAGACCGAGACGTCACGCGTCACGCTTGGATATGTAACGTAACGCTCCTTCTATATTCGGTATTGAATTGTGTTGAGCCGTCACGCGTCACGCTTGGAGCCGTCACGCTCGGATATGTATGTAATGCTTTCATAATATTATTGAAGTTGTCACTTCCATCGTGTGGTCTTAAGCACACAATTTTTTTTTTGAAGTAAAAGCTTCTTTAGGCGCGTTTTGCGTTTTTTTGTGGGGGTTGAATGAGAACGAGCCGTTACGCTCGGATATGTAACGTCACGAGTCACGCTCCTTCTACTGGCATGCTCCTGTATAGGTAGAGGGCCAAAATTTTCAGGGGATGTAGCCGGGGTATAAAAAGAAGATCCTGGAAGAAAACGGGACCCCCCCCTCTGTTTAGCCAGGGGAGGGGGAGAAGGAAAAATGTAATAATTAATTTTAGGAGAACGGGAAGAGGTACGGTGTTGAAATTTTTATGGCAGGTGCGCCCCATGGGGGGCCATCTTAGACAATACGGGGGCCACCGGGGTTCTGATTTAACGGGGGATTTGGGGAAAAAACCGTTCCCGTGTAAGTAGACGGTTAAAATTTTCAGGGGATGTAGTCGGGGTAAAAAGAAGATCATGGACGAAAACGGGACTCCGTATCCTCCCCCCGTTTGGCCAAGGGAGGGGGAGAAGGAAAAACTTAAATAATTAATTTCGGGAGAACGCTCCCCAGGGGAAACCATCTAAGACCATACGCGGGGGACCGGGGATCTAGTTTAAGGGGGGATTTTGGGAAAAAAACGTTCTCGTATAGGTAGAGGGCTGAAATTTTCAGGGGATGTAGATGGGGTAAAAAGATCATGGACGAAAACGGGACTCCGTACCCTTCCCCCATTTGGCCAGGGGAGGGGGGAGAAGGAAAAACTTAAATAATTCATTTCGGGAGAACGGAAAGAGGTACGGGGTCGAAATTTTTATGGTTGGTGTTCCCCATGGGGAGCCACGTTAGACCATCCGGGGGGGCCGGGGCTCAAATTTAAGGGGGGGATTTTGGGAGAAAACTGTTTTTCGCTCGTATCGTATCTCTGCAACTAAGTCTCGGATCAAAATTCTGATAAACGATGACCCCGCTTGTGGAAGTTTTCACTTCTATCGTGTGGTCTTAAGCACAAAGATTTTTTTTAAATTAAGATCATTATTATATGTACAGTTTTTGAAGTGAAAACTTCTTTAGGCGCGCTCAGCACTATTTATTGTGGGGGTTGAATGAGACCGAGCCGTCATGCTCGGCCGTCACGCGTCACGCTCGGATATGTAACGTAACGCTCTTTCTATATTCGGTATTTAATTATGTTGAGCCGTCACTCTCGGAGCCGTCACGCCCGGATATGTATGTAATGCTTTCATAATATTATTACAGTTTTCACTTCTATCGTGTGGTCTTAAGCACACACAATTTTTTTTTATTATTTTGCATCCTATTTAGAGGTTTCATTTTAGGAGCAAAGGAAAAGCTTGAAATACACAAGTTGGAGTTTTTTTTATGTAATACATCTCTTATGCCAATATCTGAAACTGAACGACAATCGTAAAGTGTCGAAATCCTAGCAGCATCATTTTTTTTAAATAGAATACCTTATTACATGGGAACATTTGATTTATTTTTTTTCTCGTCATTTATTTTTTGTACTTATTTGGGAAATATATATCGATTTAAATAATATTATACACGGTGGGACCGTTGTTTGTATTTTTTATAATACACAAAAACCTGCAACTTTTGTATTTAAAGTTTTTCTCTAGCTCCTAAAATAAGGACTCTAGATACGATGCAACATATTGCGAAAAAAAGTGCTGAACGCGCCTAAAGAAGTTTTCACTTCAAAAACTTGTGTGTGCTTAAGACCACACTTCAACAATATCATGAAAGCGTTACATACATATCCGAGCGTGACGGCTGCGAACGTGACGCGTGACGACTCAACATAATTCAATACCGAATATAGAAGAAGCGTTATATTACATATCAAAGCGTGACGAGTGAAGGCCGAGCGTGACGGCTCGGTCTCATTCAACCCCCACATAAAAAGTGCTGAGCGCGCCAAAAGATGTTTTCACTTCAGTTTTGCCAATTACCGAGGACCAAACACATCGGTAAGTCTGGTAGGATCAATTTCAATAAATAATAAATCAGCACGGCTAGTATGTTGAGCTTTGTTCTTGATTTGTCGTGCTACTACCTTTAATTTTTCAAGTGAAAAGACTAAATATAATCTACCGAGAAGCACCGAGGGCGGTTATGCCATTCATATTAAGTTGGGGTTTGGAACTTTCGGCCAAGAATTATTGCACTCGACGAGCGTTTCGCTAAACATGTTAGCTTCATCAGGAGACGATTAAAACTGTGCAATAATTCTGTTTCGGTATTGTGGATAAAACTCCGTTCTAGTTAATTATATCTATATGTAAAACCCATGGCAGAAATTTAATTTAACTTATTTAAACCTTATCATTGAACGTTTCACCTTGATATCGGTCAATTGAGCTTAATTTTCCTTACTTGGTGCGGCTATATTTATTTCTATATATTTTATTCAGTAAATCCTTTTTAGTTTAGCATTTTGAAGACATTTTAGAAGTCTTCTATATTCCAGCTGCCAAGGGAATAAGCTAAGCGTAGTTTAGTGAATATTTATACCCTAATTTTAACATAGAGATTGTTACATATTTAAGCAATAGTAACTGGGTAATATTAAAATATTATTTTAAAGATAACTCCTCTCTTTAATTAGCATCGAAGTAATGTCTTGAGATTTTATATAGTAATTAGTAATGTTAAGTTATTGATCAGAGACTTGCTAAAGTACCATAACTAGTGCTACTTCTTGATTTAAAGTTTAATCGCAGTGAGTACCAGGCCTATATCGTTTAACTGATACCTGATTGTTGTAATTTCTAATGTTAGTGTCAAGATGAAACTTATTTAACATACCAATTAATATAATTGTAATTTAAACATTAATTATCACTTGTGGCATATATACAAAGTCAGCCTAAGTGATATTCCATATTTTTTTTTAGCATTATATTAACCATCAGTAATCAGAAAATCTTCTAAATTTTAAGAAAGTAGATTGTTCTGCCCAAGTAGTATTTTTTAATAAACTGGTTGTTTGTATTCCGGGTGTTTATTTTGGCAACTGTATTTAGGTTAGTTCAACCCTATTCTAATTTTTTTACGCTTTTTCACAGGGTATTTTTTCTAAATTTTATTATTTGATTTTCAGACAGATAGAATTTCTAGTAAATTTCGTACAGTAAAAATTTAGTGGCGCCGCTCTAACTGCCATAAACTTTAACCCACGCCTTTAAAAAGAATAAAACCACAAACGGCTGAGTGAGTGAGGCATATGGACCAGCTGAAAGCGCAATTGGCGAATAAGGCTGATGGTTACAATTTTATATTAAAAACTCCAAATATACCCTTTACAGCATTTAGTTTCGGTGCCAACTCAGTTGGCCATATTGAATACTGATTTTCTTAGTTTTAGAGCCTTCTAGTCCAGAGGGTGCTGGTATACGCGTCGCTAGCCAGTTATATTTTATACAAAAATGATTTATTTAGTTTATTTATTATTCAAAAGCGCAATTTATTTTACTTAGATAAAACACCTCGAAGAATATATTTGCAGTCCCTTGGAATGCAATTAGTAGATGCACAAGTACATATTATGCGACGATGACATAGTCCGTCGGAAAGCCCGGTCTAGGATGCACAGAAAAAAAAAACGAGGTATAACCAAATGGGACCTTCACCACTTGAAAAAGCATGTTTTTTTACATAGAAAATGAAAATTGACGACTCTCTCCATTGGTCGCGACCAAAGATATAGGCAAAAAACTGAAAAAAAAGGATTTTTTATTTTTTTTAGTTTGAACACTCATAACTATTTTTCCAAAGAAGGTAGAACAACAATTTTTTTTAAGTTTTATTCCTCATTCAATTTCCATTCTTTTGGTATATACTACATTAAAAAAAAAATTAAAATTATATTAAAAAAACAGTAATATTTTAAAAAGACAACAAATTGCCAATATTTTTTTAAACTCACCTCGCCATAACTTTCTTATGCAAAGCGCTATTTAAATGTTTTTTTTTCAAAAACTGCGCAATCTAATGCTCTTCATTTTGTCTCGATTAACTTGTGGTCTATTCTAATAAATAAAACCTGTAGCGGCTTTTAAACGTCGGGACGCGTGCCTCTGCGTCGGGCTGGACTGCTGTTTTTTTCCATCGCGATCGACCGCTGCTCTTGTTTCACCCACTGCCGCGGTAATGTTTTAAATACAAGTTTTCATTAGTAATTTGCACCATGGAGTGAGGGTACATCGTAAGTCGTTAACTTTCTTCCAAAATATTCTAATACTTTAGAAAAATAATAGATAATTGTCGTATACATATATTATTAATTAATTAAAACAAATTATCGAAAAATGTAACGTCATCAGTATCTCCAGCTTCAGTTTGATTTTCTTCAAGGTCGCGATTAATATTAATGCAATTCGTTTTGCCATTGTCTTCCCTGTATAAACAATGGTTTTGCCTTTGCAATATGAGCTACAAAATACCCCTTCTTTTTTACACTGACATTTTTGTGTGTTGCAGATTTTGTCATTGCATAATAAGGAAGAATTTGCCGTATATCTTCTGGAACTGGAGATTGAGGCATAATTTTTAGAACTTTAAAATTGTCCTCATTTAAAGTCCATCCATATAACAAGGGATCATTTTTGGTTACCTCACCAACATGACTATTGACCCATATAAATGACTGATAATATGACCTAAAATTACACATAATAATAAAATATACGTATATCTATTATGAATTTTTGCTTTATAAATTCACCTAAGTACATGTAGTTTGAAACTATCTTCTGTAGAGGGCAATTCCTGAACTTGTTTTTTGCTCTCATTTGTAAGGTTTAACAGAATTTCAATCAGATTATTTGCATTTTTATTTTTGTATAAAAAACTTACAAATCTTATGGCAAACTTTATTCCTTCTTCTGGCGCCAGTTCAGCAAATTTGTGAGTGCCGCAATTTTTATAGTACACTTTCCAAGCCTGCTTTTCCTATTTTAAAAAATGAACTGGGCGTATCACATTCTGTCAGGCTGTGAAAACTTGGTAAGCCTTCACATGCCAATTTGCCAATGTTTTTTGAGATGACGTGAATAGGAATATATCGCTTTTGGTTAGTTGTCATATTTGTGTGACCAGCTTCCACAAATATTTCTTTGGCATTAATATTACTTAGATTTTCGTGAGTAGCATAATAATAAATTAATAGTACTAGAACATCAGCGTTATCACACTTTACGACCAGTTGACCGTTTTTATTGGAGGATACCATGTGGAAAATAATCCTTCTATCAGCTTCCTCGTGATTGCTATAAAAATGTGTTTCTTCCGCAGCGGCATGGTTTGTATTTTCCGGATAGTCACTTTGATTCTTCTTATCATCTTCTTTCAAAACCGGTGCCGGCCGGCAGCGCTCGTTTGTTTAGCTCATATTTTATATTTCTTGTGCTAATATTATTTCGAATATCAGATTTTCTGATATTTTGCATCAGCTGCAAATAAATCTGCATAAAACTATAAACTGCCTTGTATTTCAACATCTTCTCTTAAAGCATCAATTTTTTTTTCTAGTTTTAGCACCCGTTCCTG
Organism: Pissodes strobi; assembly: GCA_016904865.1. NCBI lineage: Eukaryota > Metazoa > Arthropoda > Insecta > Coleoptera > Curculionidae > Pissodes > Pissodes strobi. Next base: position 61,359 of record MU186280.1, on the reverse strand, counting down.
TGCAAATTGCAACTACAGGGTTTCTCTTTATGTGCCTGATTTACCACAAATCAAACATTTTTTTTTATATATGACTGCTCTTTTGGTTTTTGAATACTGCATGAAGACCCATCACTTGCATCTCGCTATTGGCATTTATAATGTTATTTGTCCTACAAAACGATTGTCTGCAAGAAATATGAAATGGGCATATAAATCATTCTTTAATTCTAAAATTGTTTTCAAAATATTGTAATTTCTTTCATTTGCACATTTTAAAATTGTTTGAAAGCCAGAAACAGTTGGTTTTTTCACCATTACATTTTCAATACTCTCAGTTTCTAGACAAAATAAACTCGCCTTACGCTTCATTTTTGAAATAGTATATATTCCAAAATACTTCAACACTGTTTATTTACAATACAAATATAGGCATAGATAATATTGCCTTTCAACTAAATAAAATATGACTGTACCTACCAATCGATTCATTTTTTCATTATCTATCAAAAAAGTGAGGATTATTTAGATAGGTATATTTTTATGATGGCTTTAAAAAAAAATGCAAACTAACTAGTACAAACCCGCAAACAAGAGTCCGGTAGTGTAAAACTACTTCGCACGTAACTTAAAAAAAAATGCTAACTAACCAGTGCAAACTATATATCCCAAACGACAAGCAGGTACCTTATTAAAAACGACTTCACAAGTGGCTTAAAAGAAAATTGCAAACTAACTCGAACTACCCGCAACCGAGCTATCGGTAATTTAAAACCGAGTATAAAAGAACATGTGCGCATCCGCAACTGTCAAATAATCTATGATAAAAAGCGACATTATTCATTAAGTTAAAAACAATTAAGAGGAACCAAGAACTAACACGCAATCGACAAACCGTTTGGCAACACTGTAAATAATCTGTCAATTATCAACATCAGCCATTGCATATTACCAGCGACAAAAAGGCAAAAAAAAATATACTAATTTAAATTTAAATAATCAAATTCTGTGTACAACGTCAACGATCGCGATGGAAAAAAACCGCCGTCTAGCTGCCGCAGAGGCACGCGCTTTGACGTTTAAAAGCCGCTACCGATTTTATTTTTAAAAATAGACCACATATTAATCGAGACAAAATGAAGTCCATTAAATTGGGCAGTTTTTAAAGAAAAAAACAATTAAATAGCTCCTTGCGTAAGAAAGTTATGATAAAGTGAGTTTAAAAAATATTGGCAAATTGTTGTCTTTTTTTAAATATTACTGTTTTTTTTATATAGTTTACAACTTTTTTTTAATCAAATATAAACCAAAAGAAAGGAAATTGAATGAGGAATAAAACTAAAAAAAAAATGTTGTTCTACCTTCTTTAGAAATAAAGTTATGAGTGATCAAAATAAAAAAATAAAAATCCTTTTTTTTTTGTTTTTTGCCTATATCTTTGGTCTCGACCAATGGAGAGAGTCGTCAATTTTCATTTTCTATGTAAAAAAACATGCTTTTTTGAATGGTGAAGGTCCCATTTGGTTATACCTCAGTTTTTTTAGCTCCGAAAGTAGAAGGCTTTTCGCGCTTCATCCGACGGACTAACAGATGAATGATCAAATTCCGCGTGCCATCATATTCCGCCTTAAAGAAATATTTGGGATAAAAGAGCAAATTCAACCCTTTATTCCAGAAACTCGTAAATGATGCTGTTTTTACTGTTACAGAAAAAAAGAATAGGCCTACGAGATTCAATTGTACAAGCTGCGGCAAATATATTTGCTTGGAGCACGCAAAATATATTTGAAATGACTGTTTAACAAACGAAAGTGGCGAAAATTAAAGGTAAGGAAAACGCTACTTTTTAAGAGTACAATATTCTTTAAGTGAATTACATATTTTTGTTACTAAAATTCAGAAAACAATGTCTCATTTTATTTTTTAAATATATTTTAAACGTTTTTCCTAATTCGTGTTATTTTGAAACCTTACAACGTAAACATGCCAAAAATGCCAAAATCTACTTTAGTTGGCTCTCATAAATGTTTTACTAAATTTACAATTGTCACCGATCAAAAGCCATTTGCGAAGTGTGAGTCCGACGTTAACTTTTATGTGATCTGAAACCACGTTAGCCCCGAAAGGATAAAACGGTATTTTCATTTTCTAAAATAAACGTATTTCTATCGAAATTTAGAAACAAAGAGTCAGTAATGTGATGAAGCCACCCATATAAAATAGTTTTATTAAAGTTAGAGAAGTCTAAAAGTTTTAGAAAATTCGTAGACATTAAAGAAATCGATTTTTTTAATTCAGTCTTCAAACATCGTATACTTATAAAAAATTTAAAAAAGAATA
>MU186280.1:46087-58940 GCA_016904865.1 Pissodes strobi | reverse complement strand
GAAGTGTATCTGCTTAAGGAATGTAATGAGTTAAGCAAAAACAGTAATAACTTCATTATTCCCAGAGTTTGCAAGTGTGTAAATAGTCAATACATTTTCTTCTCGGGCAAGTAATGCAATTAAAATTTTTAAAGCTCACTTTATGTTATCTCGATATTTCCTCTAAGTATTTCTTGCAAGAAGAGATCCAACGAAATCATTATGGTCAGCAAAAACTAGTTTAATTTTCACGTGCCTCTTATTTTCACACTCGCAAGTCATGCGGCAAAGAGGAGAAATACTTGACTTTATATTAACACATAAATTATAATTTATGGCTATGTCTTGAAGACTTGTTTAAGGTGAATATAGTTTAATGAGTGATATTACATTTCATAATTATGTGTGAACGTCGATGAAAATAGTAGAGTAAGAGGCAAAAGGTCATACTACTAATTTCCATATAAAGTGTGCATATCTTTAGATTTGAAGAGATTAAGTACCTACTTATCATATGATTTTTAAACGGAAAATATCACATCAGATTATTATTATGACGGTTTATTTTAAAACATCTTCCATCCTTAATTCACCTGGAAATTTGAGGTCACTCAATCATTCCATTCGCAGTTGTGAGAGCCGTAAAAATGAAAGCTCAAGGGCTTTTTAATAATGGAATGGGAAATCTTGCGATCCTTGTTATAGGCCTATTTATCCTTAATTCACCACTAAAGTTTGGTGATATTAATAAATAAATAAGTGGGCCCAGTTTTTGCACTTATAGCACAGTATCCAGTCTTCCTTAAACGTTTCGTGGCATACAAGGCAAGCAACTGTTTTTTTCGAAGATTCTCTTTTTGTCGGTCTTCTTTTCCTTTTCTTCAAATTTTTTTTTAGTTGTTCTTTTCACTTCTGAACCAGGTGCTTTTTCTTTTTGTGCATTTTGCGTCTGTTCTACAGCGTTTTTACACTCTACTCTCATAGGTAGCATTGCAAGACCTTAAATTGAAAGTGGGTACATCTTGCAAAATATGAAAAACAGTTTGACCAATGGTAACGTTGTAAATAATGTTACTAATTACAGTTGTGCGATCTTCTCCTTTTACTGATCGATTTGTATTATCGATACTCTCGCTACCTTACTTCTCGCGACCTTACTTCCGGTGTTGCAACCTGCTCGATAGGTACATCCGTTTGGAACACCACTTGACAGATCTGGTATATATATTTTTTGAGAGAATTGATAGCCCTTCTCGTCGGAACACTCAAGGCGAGCAGGCTGTTTTCCGTATCGGTATGTTGGACACGAGTGTTACTATTTAAGTTTAAGGCTAGAGTTATTTATTATTTATCTAGGGTCGTTCTGTGGGATAGAATTCCTTCCGTGCATGTGATAGCATTTCCCCCTTTTGATGCTGACGTAGCTAACTCCGCCGTTAGTTAGCCATAAGCAGCCTTTTTGTCAGGGTGACACAACCACATGGTGGGAACGTACTTCACAGAAGACGCCAGTGTCTACAACTCTATCAGATACAATTAAAATTTATTTAATTTTATTTAAGGGCTTTAATTCTCGATATAGTAGTAATATATCATTTTAATCAATGAATTTATAATCACACGACTGTCGGTCGTTTGCCTTAATTACCGTGTATAGCTTATCGTTATGTACATTCTAGCACATACAGATGTTTAGTCATCTAGGTGCTACTATTGGATCTATACTTTCCGATTTGGATGTAATAAGAATTACGATTGTATAATATTCATTAAGTGTTATAGGTTTTAACTAAAGTATATTGATAGTTATGTTTTCGTCAAGGTTTTCGTATAATGCAATCATGCTGAATTTATTGTAAAATTTATTATTGTAAAAAAAGTAAATAAATAAAAATAAAAAAATAATAAAATATGTTAATAAATTTATAATTAAACGACTGTAGGTCGTTTGCTTGCCTTATCGTATATACTCATCCTTATATATCATTTTAATTAATGAATTTATAATTAAACGACCGTAAGACGTTTGATGTCTAACGTTTATATTCTCGTTATTTCTCGTTTCATTTATTGATCTTGCTTATCGAACTTACTTTTAAAAAGGCTGTAAGTTATCTAATTTTGTACATTACATATATTTCTACATCTTTTCACAGTTGCTAAGGAGATACTTAATTTAGTCTTTATTATATGATATTATCTCAGTTAGAGAATTCATTTGGCTAGTGACAGAATGGCTGATTGAGTAATTTTTTACTGTATTCGGCTGTAAAACTCATCGCAGTCATTTATTTCACATAACTAAAATTTACAAATTTAATTTGTTAATTGAATTAACTTGAGCTCAATTCGTTTACTTATAGTTATTTAGCGGCTGCATATGTACATATTTACTTCACAGGTTATTTTATTGATTTGGTATTATTGAGGGACTGTTTATTGGTCTACTGATATTGTCGCTGCCACGAGATTAATTTAGGTTAAGTTTGGTTAATAATCATTTCATTTATACCCGCATATATTTACTGGTTATACCTATACAATAAGAATTGGGCAATATTAATGTTATAAGGCATAGTTTAACAAGTAGTATCTTATTTTGCTTAAACATATTATTCTAATAAATTACAAGAGAATCTTCTAATTAGTTTATGGGCGCTACCATAACCTTAAATTAATTTGAGATAGGATTAATTGTCCTGAAAGGGTTTGTGCAAGTTTCCATGTTTAAATAAATAAGTTATTTGGAATCATGATGCTTATTTTGATAAATTGCAGTCAAAGTAGTAACTAATCCGTGTATCTAACGTTCTTATACACAATATTTTTCTAAATTTTATTACCCTATTTTCAAGGAACATAATAATTGATAAATTTCTAGTAAAAAAATTTAGTTGCACCCGCACCTAACTGCCCAGACATAGACCCACTCCTTAAAAAAAAATTAAATCTGCTGAGTAAACCTGGCATATGAAACGCCTAATGAGCAACTAACAAATAAGGTTACATATTTGGCACCCAACGCCCAAGGCTGGTTACACATTATAGAAATGATTCGTTTTTGTTCTTGTTTAATGTGTTTTAGGGCTGTTGTTTGATTCTTCATTTTTGTTCTTGTTCTTGTTTAAAGTGCTTGACGGTTATTGTTGTTTTAAGCCGTTGACTTTTAAACAGGCTCGAAGTTTTTGCTTCTGACAAAATTTTAACCCTGCAAGCCTGGATAAAATGAAACGAAATTCAACTCAGAGCCAACAGAATAGATTTTCTTAATTGTCAATGAAAAATAAACAAACACAGCAAATAACAATTACTGTATAGTAAATAGTTGGGTAAATATGAATTTTGTAATATTCATGATTCATATGCAGTGATATTCTGAGCTCACTAATATATAAAAGAATACCCATGTATTTTCACTCATATCAATGATTTTCTGCATAGACCTCATTATTATTTACACAATTCTGGATGATTTCTAATAATTGTAAAGCAATTTATAATATAAATGGTTAGCCCTTATTCGCTATTCTAGGTTAAATCTGTTTTTGGGCCTCTTGAAATATATCTAAGGTACCCCATAAAAAGTATATAATAAACTTACATGTTAACTGTTTGCTAGCCATTTTATATCTATACAATCTATCATCTATCATGAAAAACTGTTGAGTGCGCACAAAGGAAACTAAATTTGGTTAGCACATGCGTTGCTTTGCTCTTCTTTTTTCTAGTTCTTAAAAACAGCAATTATGTCATTCGATATCGGATTTAATGTATCGATACTTTAAAAAGATTGGGCCAAAGGTATCATTATTTCGATACCATCAATACTGTCAAATATAATAATTCATAAAGCTATTAACTAATTATCACCCTGTCTCAAGTTTGAACTTGAACTTGGGAATTATTTAATAAACATTAAAAGCAAACTATAAACAACGCGAGCAGCCAACGGGAGCGATTATGAACCTTAAGCATGCAATGATCAGCAATTTCTCTAATATAAATACACTGGCAAACCTTCAGTTCGTCAGACTTTTGGTCTCACCTACAACCAGCTCCAGGGTTAGCCACATGGCTGCTTTTGGTTCAATCCGCTCTTTGGTTAGTCACATGATTGCTAAAGTTCTAATCCTTTTCCTACCCCAAACCTAGATCTTGGTTAGCCACATCGACTGCTAAGACTAGGGGTTTCATTAACCACAGTAGAAAAGTCGAGTCTGTCAAAGTTCTTCGAGTGAAGTTTCTAAGTGGTCTGTCAAGTAGTTCAAAGTGTAGTGTCCAAGTGCTCTTAAATACCTTAACATTAAATAAAACGCAACGCAACATAAGATAAACTATATTTACAAAGCAGTGACCAAAAAGACCTATAAACAATTCATCAAACATACCTCAAGTCGAGAAAGCATGCGCACCTTAATAATTGGGTATAGGCTAGTCTCATTAAGTTTCTGACCAGTAAACGCTGTTAAAAACTCTATCGTTGGGTCTTTGACCAATATACATTGTTAATCTTTCCTCATTAAGTTTACCTAATATACTTTATTGTTTTTAAGTGCTTTCTTTATCTTCGCTTCTCACCTTACGTAAAGAATCCAGTATTACCATCAGAGTTACACCCCTGCACGCTGAATAGGGCGTGGCATCGCGATTCAAACGTATGATGACAGACCGGTGGAGGCATTAAGAAAAAGTTAAAAGAACTGTCATCACGATTACTCGCGACAATACTACTAAAAATATCGATATTTCAAAAGGGATCGTAGTATGGTATGCATGTGCAGCATTAGAGATATGATTATTGGACCGTACTTTTTTGATAGAAACTTAACTTGGCAATGAATTAATTTTGACCTTAGCTGATCTCTATGCAGATCTGTTTAAGCCTGATTAGCCTATTTTTAAATGTGGTTTCAACAAAGCCGTCATTGAGTGGCCTGTAAGGTTGCATGAACTGACACTCATTGATTTTTTTGTGTTTGTGTAATACCTAAAAAGGAAAGTTTACTTAAATAGATCGCCCACCACTGAAGGCCTCAAAATTCGAATTAGGGAAGAAATGCATACAATTTCCTCATCATTTATTAATAACGTACAGTAAGCCAATGTTTTTTCTACAAGGAAGCCTATAAAAGTATAGTAGTTCTACAATAACGACCGTGGAAGTACTACTGCGTTGTCTAAACGTATCGTGAAGTACACCAAGTGTGCATGTTTCGATACTTGGACAACGTTGACGGTACAAGCCATATAACACGGTACCCTCTCCTCACGGGTATATTATAGACTTCGTCTTTCGTGGCCTGTGGCACAAATAGAAAAAATGACCATTATCAACTTAAAACAATAATATTAACCACGTAAATATACCCAATTTGTAGGCTAGTATTCTTTAAAAAAAATAAAATCAATATAATTTAGAAACAAATGACCAATACTGTCTTGTAATGTTAAAATGCATTTCATCACGTTGTTTAAACAACCATTCATCACGCCGTTTAGCCAACAATTCTGAGGCGACCCAATACAAATATTTAGCATTTAACACTTGAACCCTTTTAAAAGATTTTCAAATTATTTGTATCAATATAAATTTCTTTTAAAACTAATATTGAATATTGGAAACACAAGCATTTCTTATATTAATGAAAATTAGTTTAAATAATTGCTAAAAACCTAAATTAACAAGAACTCGAGAAGTATCCGTCAACATTGTCAAGCCCTATAATGGTAATGGACCATTTAAAAAATTAGTTAACTCGACATGGCACGTGGGGCATTCAGGATATACTGCAATCGCATTTAGTCCCCATCCCGTGATTAGTATATTGTAAAACGAGCTTGGAATTACAATAACTGTTTTACTGACAAGTATCGGTCTCGACTCAGTCTCAATCTCGAAATCAAGACGACACCTACAATAATGTATTGATGGATTTTATTTGCGAAAAAAAATTCATTATTAGAAATAGATAAATCAGATAGATATTTATTCCAATAATTAATAAATGAATGTTACAAATTCATCAACAAGAACAGAAACGGAAATTTTATGGTAACAAAATATGCAACTCAAATGAGATTAGGTAAATCCCTAAAAAATTAATCATGTTCATGAAATATCAGAAAAGGATAAAGATGCCGCCGAAGTATTTGGCAACTACTTTGCTAATTCTGAGAAAAACTTGTTCTTTGTAGTTTTATTTTCGCTGTTGTTGGTCGACTCGATAAAGGTAGAAAATTAATTTTTTAGAGATTTAGACGAAGTACCAGTAAAAATAACAAATCACTGAATATAGTATTCTTGTTTAAAAAAGCGACCCTAGTCAGGTCAAAAACTATAGAAAAAAAAATTAGCGAGTCTGCTAATACTCGAGACACTGATGTGTAAACATATCCTATATCGACATCGGTTGTATGATTTAAGGTATTGCTTCAATAGCGTCTAACTGGATAATTTTTTAGCCCTTGGTATTTTGTATGCTTCACAAATATTTGAGCAGCCCTCGTAAAGAGTATATTTCATCTTCGTGACGCCTGAATATACGCAACCGCATATCTGGAATTGGTTGCCTATATTCTGGCATTAGAAGGAACACGTTTTACAAGGAAGCGCTGAAGTAGCTGTGCACTAATCACTACGCATGGGTTATGATGTTACGAACTACACTCCCGATTTAGACATAAGATAGGAATATGCCTTTTTGTTCTAAACGACCTTTCGTGTGACAGCGAGGAAACACTCGAACCGAACAACTTAGGCGGCATGTGGCTCAAGTTCACTGCCAGGGGATTAACCAAGTTCATATGCTGTCTCTATCGCCCTCCCAGCGATAGAGCCTACCAAAGCTTTTTTACAACACTAGCTACCATTTTTGATTCAATACAGGTCGACCACCCAAATTCAGAAATAACCGTTCTGGGAGATTTCAATGCTCATAACACCAACTGGCTCAAACATCACAACAAGGCCGACAACGAAGGTAGAGAAGCTAAAGCATTTGCCATCACCTGCGGGCTTACTCAACTTGTTGTAACACTCCGATTTTGCCGGTGTCAAATATTTTTAAAATTTCATTTATATGCCGCATTTAGGAAAAAAGGTGCTGTATTTTGCACTCATCGGTTTATTAATTCTAAATTTATTGATGCGACTTGCTAACAATTCGCTTGAAATTGCCGCCTTTCTTAATGTAAATTAACTCTATTCTAAGTATGGGTTAACGATATATTTGTATTAGCATTTATAACACGTTGTGACTGTGTTTATTTTAGCTGATAAGCAAGCTTGGCTTGATTTATATTACATAACTGTAGAACGGGCAGCGAACCGATTTCTATATATTTTTTTAATAATTCTGTTAATAAAACCTGCAAATACGCTGCATGAAACTCGTCGATCCATATTTTAATTTTGGTTAGAATATTTCATAACCTTTTGGGAACCCCTTGGTTGCTGACCTCCAATCGCCGGCCGCCATTTCTGAAGATCGTTAGATCGTTTTGGAACCTCTGCTTTTAAATATATTCAAATTCAAATTCAAATTCAAAAAAGTTTATTACCAACAAAATAAATAATTCCAAACTAATACATTTAGAAATCTACACATATATAAAAAATATTTGTGGTAAAAGGAATTACCCCGCGATTATAAAAACCGATAGCGTAGATACGGAAGCATCTACGTGGAATAATCCTAAATAGATAAATAAAACTAAATAATAAAATAATAAAAAAAAACAATATTCACACGGCAGGCTGTAGTTTTTGTAAGGTTCGTTCCGAATAATAGGAATAACATCCGTGTTTGTCGCTCTCGATTTAGATTTTTAAAGGTTTATCATTTTCGTAGGAGTATTTCCTAGCATTTCTTGAAAAAAATTAATTTTAGCTCCGTATTTGTGGCTTCCGTCGTCGTTTATCATCCTAATAAAAGAGAACTACGGCGTTTATTATCTTAGAATCATTCCCTGTATCGAAATGACGGGGCATGTTTCCGCCCATCACTACTTGCTGATTTGACGCAGCATTGAATCTCGTAGGCATATTGACGAAAACGAATCGAGAGTTCATCTGAAAGTACCTATGAAGGCGAGAAGAAGGCTTGCCGTGAGTGCAGTCTGAGAGTCCACATTTAGTTTGTGATTTAATTCCGCCCATTTATTGGGGATATACTGTGGTATCTTTTGGTGTTTTGACACGACCGATTTTCGGGATCTAAATACTTTACTGGTAAGCATTTTCTCTGGAATTAATTTTTTTCCGATTGCTTGAAAAGCGCATGGACGTCATGACGCTAACGGTTTTTTTTCATTACTTCTAGAGGCTTTCCACGTAAGTCATATAAGACCGAGACCGTCGAATTTCCCTTAAGCCTCACACACACTAACGAGGTAATTATTGCTACAGTTTTTGCCTAAATTAATGATTTAATTGCTTATCTGTGTTACCCTTTTTTTGTGCATGGTCAGCCATTTGCTTGCGTCCCATATGTTATCTTATCTACTCCATTTTATCTAATCCGAATTCTTATTTTAGTAACTTTAATTTTGATCGTATGGGGAAGTTTATATTTTCTTTTAGGGGTGATTCATCCCTATCTTTGTTATATTCAAGTTGTCTGTACCTTAGTACCTCTTTTATTTGCTGATGGGCATTGCAAGTCCATGTTTTTTTTCTGGGGGATTTTGTTTTTGAAAATATATTTTTGCAAGGGGGGCTATGGTTTTTTATTAAAGTAAGGGTGCTTTGTCTAATGCGCACTGGGTTATTTCAGGGTTTTACTGGAGGGCCACAACCTTGGCTAGCAGGCTACAAGACCTCGGCTAGATCTTTCCCTCGGAGCCATCGAGTGGCAGTACCTGAGGTAGCTATAGGCGCCCGGCGCCTCCACCAGAGTCGATGACCGGATTTGGGTATTGTACAGAAGCTTTATCTTTCATGAAATCGTTTGTTTATCAGTTTAATAAAATCGCTCTTAGTTTTCTTTCTTTTAATATAAATCAAACCATTGACCGACAAGCTCTGAGATAGCTCATTAATTTTATTTTCATTTATTCACTGGTTTGTCGGACCGATTAATCTAATTGCTCCGAATTTTCTCTCTTTTTAATATAAGTCAAGCGTTGACCGGCTATAAATAGTTTCAAGAATTTTATTCCTTTCATTCATTTATCAAGTAACACAACCGCTCTGAATTTTCTTTCTTTATAATAAAAGTCAAGCATTGATAGCGGAGCTTTCAATAGTTTTATTCTATTTTTTCCCCTTTTATTAATTTATCGAATCATTTGATTCGATTATTGTGGCCGTTCATCGCTACAGATTATTATTGCTACAATTAAAATCGGTGCAGCTATTAGCGCACGCATACCTAGTTGTAAGTAGCTTATTTAGTATCAAAGTGATCATTTCGGTTAGTAGTATTTAGTGCATTTAGTTGTAAAGCATACAGAACCGAGTATTAACAACAGGATTGGTCTCCGTGCAATCACCATATTGTACTTATTAGTAAATAAATTTATTAGTCATTTGACATGTCTTTGGTCTTTAACTAGCAACAAACTAACAACAAACTTGCCATTTTACTCCAGATAGATTGTGGCTGTGTTCTCAAAAAAAAAGAACTTAGTAGCAAATATATTGTTCCTTAAATTTTAGATTGTGTATCCTTGTTAACTTAAGCTTGAGTACCTTTTGATTTAATAAACCGACCTAGTCACCCTGCACAACACCAGCGGAGCTTTTTCAGTTTAGTTGGATAGAACTGGTGGCGCTCTAACGACCCCACTACAGGGGCCGGGCATTTGCAATACAACTCTCCGGGGCTAGGTTTCTTTTTAATAAAAAAAAAAACACTTTTAACTTCAATCAGGAAAAAAAGTGTTGCATTGGAGACGAACCAACTCGGATCTCAGAGAAGGGCGAATTTGCCGCCTTCTTGGCTTGGATCTTTTTCTAACCACACATCCTGTTCATTACAAAATTACAGTTCGTCCGCCATTAGGTAGTTCCGACCACAAACTTATTAAAACGGTTTGTGACCTGCCACTTCTACAGAAGGATCCACCATTGCCTCGTAAGATCTGGCATTACAATAGTGCAAATTGGGAGGATCTACCTAGGACCTACCTAGAATCTACCTAGATTTTCCTTGGATCGATGTCTCCTTTGGCACTAACGACCCGTCGGTCGGTCTGTTCCGAAGAGATACCGCAAGTAATCGCCTTAGAATTGAAGCATACATCCCAAACTCCATCAAGTTACCGTCAAAAGGGAAGCCCTGGTTCGACAGAAGATGCGAAAGAGCCGTAGGTAGGAAACAACAAGTCTACAAGTGCTGGCAGCAAAATAAGACCGCTGAAAGTCGCAGGTATTTTATCGAAGCGAGAAATGAATGCAAGCGTGTGATTGACGAAATTAAGGACCAACACAATCAAAGAACCACAAATAAACTTTTGCAATGCCCCAGTGGCTCCACGAATTTCCGCTCGGTAGCAAAGGCAGTAAGTAATAACTTTACAAGATCGTCTCTCCCACCTTTGACGGACGAACGCGGCGTCACGGCGACTACAGCTGAGGAAAAAGCAAACATGCATGTTTTCACCGCTCTACCTGAAACTTCCCGCAAGGCAAGGATCTCCCCACCATATCCAACATCAACACTACCATGGCAGAAGTTAAGTTTCACCACCGTGATATTCGTAAAATCCTCAAAGAGCTGGATACGCAAAAGGCATCAGGACCGGATGAAATACCTGCCATCGTGTTGAAGAACTGCACCAATGAACTAACACCCATTTTTTAACGACTTTTTTCATTGTCTTACCGAAAAGGGATTTACTCAGCTTCTTGGAAAGTCGCTCGAGTGCAGCCTGTACCAAAAAAAGGGCAAGAAAACCAAGCCATCAAACTATCGTCCAATTGCCTTGCTTCCAATAATCTCTACAGTCATGGAACGTGTAGTCAATCAGCAGCTACTCAAGTACCTCGACACCAACCGAATAATTAGCGATAACCAATACGGCTTCCGCAAACAGAGATCGACAGGAGATATATTGGCCTATGTCAATCATATATGGAGCAGGGCAATTGAGAACTATGGAGAATCTCGAGCGGTTGCGTTGGATATTTCGATGGCATTCGACAGAGTTTGGCATGACGGATTGCGCAACAAATTGCCGCCCTTCGGATTGCCAGCGTCTCGCTGCAGCTGGCTTGCCAGCTTCCTTAAGAACCGATCTCTGCACGTTGCAATTGATGGGACATTCACCATAAATGCGGGAGCGCCTCAGGGCGCAAAACTTTCACCAACTCGCTCCTCATCTATATTAATGATCTACTAACCGAGACCAATAATCCCGTTTACAGTTTTGCAGATGACAGTACCCTTGTCTCCCAATTTAGATCAGAAAAACCTTTACCAGCGACTAAGCTTTATCACTGCAAACAGGAACAGAGCAGACCAATTAATCAAGCAAGATCTGGAGAAAGTTCGAACTTGGGGCAACAGGAATTTGGTCCAATTTAATGCTGCAAAAACCCAAGCACCCACGTTTACCAAGAAAGCCAATACGGCGTGCCCTAAAATCATTATGGCAGGATCGACCATTCCTCCATCCTTGTCAATTGGATTACTGAGTGTCTCGGTCAACAGCAACATGTCCTGGCATGACCACGTTGTTCACAACGCAAAATTAATGGCGCAGAAGCTTGGTGCGCTATTTCGCAACAAAAAAACTATATACACCGCAGCAGCTACTCTTGCTCTACAAAGCGCAAATAAGACCGTGCTTAGAATATTGCTCACACATCTGGGGTGCCGCATCTAAGAGCACACTAAAGCTGCTGGATTTCATTCAGAAGAGAGCTATGCGTCTCGTCGGTGACCCGGAGTTCGCTTAGGATCTGGATAGTCTGGAACACCGCAGACATGTGGCCGAGATTTCCCTGTTTTATAGATAATTTCACGGCAGATGTTCCCGGAATTTGACCCGAATCATCCCGCCCCCAGCAGCGCCTGTCAGACAATCACGACAGACGGCTAGAGCACACTCGTTCGTCGTACAACTGGAAACACCTAGAACATCGCTTTACAAGGATTTCTTTATCTGGAGCACTGCATCACTGTGGAACTCACTCCCGGGACATCTCTATTTTCCCCTAATTAAAACCTACAACTATTTAAGGACCGTGTCAATCAACATCTTCGCAAACACCCCGCTCGTCGAGTGCCATAGGGTCTCCCTTTAGTGTGTGTGCCACTGCCATAAAAAAACATCCTCTTACACACTTCCGTCCGTTTTCCCGGGATTTACCCTTATACCGCCGCGTAAGGTGTTTATACATCAAAAGTTTTTTTAGTTTTTGAGAAATTAATTGATAACATTTCTGGAAGGATATAATGTTTTAAATGTTACAGCACGGGTTTAGGAAAAATTTGTCAAATGCCAGGCAGCGTTGCCAGACGTCCAGATTTTTGCGGGACGTTCCGAAATTTGAACAATATAATATTGTCCCGCGTGGGACATTAAATGTCCCGATTTAAATTCAAAAGGGTACGAAATAAAAAATAGCCCATGTCTAGGCCACCCGTGTACCTTTCGGTGAATCACTTGTTGACTAGATTTCGGCACTACATATAGGTTTTTTGTCATTAACGCTACATACTGGTAAATGTTTCATTACCAGCAGTTCTGACATTTCTTTGTGGTATCATTCGTAAACGGTTTTTATCTTCTGAAACTTTTTGAGGTTGCAAGATGGGTGGTCAACACGTGTTTGAGTTAGTGCTACAAAACCGCAATACCCCACGACGCCCGGTCGAAAAACAAAACATTATTTAAAATAAAACCATTTTTTAGAAACATTTATTTT